>CAUYPK010055730.1:0-23477 GCA_963574355.1 Loris lydekkerianus
CAGGTGTTACCACCACAAACACTGAAAGTGTTATAAAGAAATATCGTTTTTCAAAAAAATAAAAAATGTTTTTTTTTTTTTTTTTTTTTTTTTTTTTGCATTTTTTGGCCAGGGCCGGGCTTGAACCCACCACCTCCGGCACATGGGGCCAGCGCCCTACTCCTTTGAGCTACAGGCACCACCTGATAAAATGCTAAATGGATTCCTTCAAGTTGAAATGGAAATGCAGTAGCCAGAAGTTTGAAGCTGATTCAAAAGATAAGGTTCTCCAATAAAATCTTGAGTATATAACTCAATGAATTATTACACAGTGAAACACCACTGTAGCCATTACTCAGCCCCCAAAATAGATGAGTTTTAACTTTTAACTACTAAATAAAATGACAGCATACACAAATATGATATGATATGAAAAAGTATGCTATAGTTTAATCCCTTTACAGATGTAAAATTTCAAATAAAAATATTAAGTTGAATTGTACACTCTAAGTCTTACTTCAGTAATGCAAGGCTTAGTGTCAGAAAACTTATTAATTCACTACATGAAGAAAATAATTTCATTTTGATAATTATACTATAATTATGGAAGATAATGCTTTTCTTTTTAGAAAATATATGTAGTTTGGCTTGGCTCCCATAGCTCAGCAGTTATGGCGCCGGCCACATGCACCAGGGCTGGTGGGTCCAAACCTGACCTGAGCCTGTTAAACAAACAAAACAACGACGACGACAACAACAACAACAACAAAAATAGATAGGCATTGTGGCGAGTCGCCTGTAGTCCCATCTACAAGGGAGGCTGATGCAAGAGAATCACTTGAGCCCATGAGTTTGAGGTTGCTGTGAGCTGTGACACCATGGGACTGTATCAAGGGTAACATAGTAAGACTCTGTCTCAAAAAAAAAAAAAAAAAAAAAAAAAAGAAAAGAAAAAGAAAAAAAAAGAAAGAAAGAAAACAAAAGAAAAGAAAAGAGAAAATATGTATTTAGATGTTAAAAGTTAAAAGCAAGGTAAATATACAGATAAGTATACTTTTGCTTTTGCAATTTTGCTGTGTAGAATTTGAATAACAAAAAGAATACTTTTTCAATTTTGTCTTAAAAAAAGACAATGTACTTTTGCAATTTTGCTATGTAGAATTTGAATAACAAAAACAATAACTATAAATCTATGGCAGTAGGTACACCATATATAAAGATATAAATTGCAGTAGCCATAACAGAAATTGTACTACAGATGAGGCTGTAAAGGACCAGAGGTTTTGTATGGAACTGACATTGTATAATTATCAATATATAAAAAAAAAATCATCTAGCATAGATGCAGAGAGAAGGGAAAGTTATTCAATGAGTGACTACTCTGCTCATTCAGAATAGAAGCTAGGGTTTTTATTATTGCCATTCAAAGATAAATATGCTTTGATACACTATTATCCCTCTTAATTCTTCTCCTACTATTCTTCATCTTGTTCAACTCTTCCTAAAATAATATCCCAGATGCTTCTAAATCACGTATTTGACTTAAGGTCTTTATACTACCTCTTTCAAATTTCTAAAAAAACTCTTCCCCCAGATATTTATATGCTTAACTTGTTAACCTCTGAAAAGTCTTTGTTCAAATGTTATCTTCTCAAACAAGTTTATGCAACCATTCAATTTGTAACTGAAATAGTCCTTCACTCTCACAACTCTTGAGCTCCCTCATTTTATTTCATTTATTTTCCCATGGTATTTATCTCCTTCTAACCAAAAACTTGAATTAAATTATATCTTTCTTCTGAAATACTCTACTGGCTTCCCATCTTGTACACATAACAAGACATGTCCCTCACTATAATCTTCAAGGCTTTATATGAGCTAACTCTCTTACCTCTATAATCTCATATTTTAGTACTCCCGTTGCCCACTCTTCTCCATTCACATCTATCTAGTTGCTCAGGCTTCTTGCTATTATTCAAAAGTACTATGTGTGCTTTAGCCTTAGGGCCTTTATAAACTTCTTTTCCCTCTCTGGAAGGCTCTCTCCTCAGACATATTCATGACTCTCTCCTTGTATTATTTTAGGTTTGTTTTTTTTTCTCTTTCTCTCTCTTCCTTTCTTTCTTTCTTTCTTTCTTTCTTTCTTTCTTTCTTTCTTTCTTTCTTTCTTTCTTTCTTTCTTTCTTTCTTTCTTTCTTTCTAGACATAGTCCTGCTCTGTCACTCAGGATGGAAAACTTGGGCTCAAGCAATCCTCCTGCGTCAGCCTTCTATCTAGGATTTTAGGTTGTGAGTAGCTAATTTTTCAAAACAATTTTTTAGTCATAGAGTCGTAGTATGTTGCCCAGGTTGGTCTAGAACTTCTGGCCTCAATTGATCCTCCTACCTTGTCCTTTGAAAGCGCTAGCATTAAAAGTATGAGCTGTCCTGGCCACAAAACCACCTTCTTAATGAAGTTTAATTAAGTCCCACATCTATAATTTTAGGTTCCCCAACATTTTATAATAAGTTCCCTTGTCTATACTTATCGTTTATTACTATTTCATGAGATATATATTTTATTTGTTTATTTTCTTGCCTCTACCACTAAGAATGGAAGCTCCATTATGGCAAAAATTTTTGTCTTTTTCTTTTTACTTTTATAATCCCAGTACTTTAATTAGTAGGCACGAAATAAGTATTTGTTGAATAAAATCATACAGAATTACATGAATGGAAACCACTGAGGTTTTTTTATTTTATTTGTGAACAAATAAAAAAGATACCTTTTGCCAAGAAACCTGGACACTTTAAAAGTTATGCATCTATATTTTATGAGATCTAACATACCATATGGAATAGAAATATTTGCCTTTAAGCAAAAGGTGGAAAGTGCTGCTGTGTAATATATTTTGTATATAAGACTATAAGACTTTGAGCTGTAATTTATCATAGTGTTTTGTATCCAAATAAGAATGCTAGTTGTGAAATCTGTTCAATTGTAGCCACTACTGTATTAGCAAAATAAATTTTAATTTATTTTCCTCAAAACAGAGTGCAGTTTAGGTGTCAGTTACATCCAATATATCTTTAAATCAAATGAAAAAAGAATCTTAAGGAATACATAATTACTATGCATTATCAGTTTGTCATTTATGGCAAAGATGGAGAGAGGTGGGGGAAATATTTGACTAACATAAATCCTTCCTTATAATTTTATGCACCAATTTAATTGTATAAGACATGTCTTTATAGTAATGAGACTCATTTGCTTGTGTGAATCCTAAGTTAAGTCTAAAGACAGTTCCAAAATACATGGATGATAATTTATGAAAAACTGATAGACTTTTTAAAGGCAAATACTCAAAAAAGTAATGCCATATGAAGTACCCTGGGTAAAAAGTGAGAAGATTAAAATTTTTACACATTCTTTTTCTAACTAGATGTATGATCTTTTCTGCTGTTTTATTTTTGTGGGACCCTATTGCCTCGACACTGAGTGAAGTAATCTCTAAAATTTCTTTAATTTGTAAAAATTATGTAACATTTTCATTTAGAATTGTAGCTCTCATAGTGGAAGATGCTTAACCCAATGCTGGAGGTTAATTTTTTTTATTTGTTTGAATGAAATTTATATATGCTACCTAGAAAAATTCAAGGGACAAGAATTTAAAAAGAAAATAATTTTACTATATTCCATTGTTAAGTTATGTAGTGTCGAAAAACACAAAAGTAAGCAAAACCCTTGCCACACAGCATAATGTGCAAAATCATGTTTTGCTTTTTTCTTTTTCTTATTTATTTCATATTGATATAATGGTACAGATAATTAGATTACATTGTTTGAGATTTTAGTAAAGTCCAAGTTGTAGTTAAGCCCTTCACCCATATCCCTTACATTGTGCCTGTTATTGAGAACTTATGAATCCCCTCCCTCCTCCCTATTTACTCCTCCCCTCCCACTTCTTCTTGATTATGGTTGTATTTTTCTCTTGTGTGGACTTATTCATCTGCTGGTTTCATATTAGTATGGAGTACATTGGATTCTTGCTTTTCCATTCTCGTGATACATTACTTAAGAGGATGTTCTCCAAAAATCATGTTTCTTATTTCAGGAAGTGGTGATATCTGCCATTCAGTGTAATATTCAACAGAACACCTCACATATAAGGCAACATCACTTTTTTCACATTAAAAATGATGTCTTTATGACATTTATAACACTGGATTTGCTTTCCCTGTTTGATACATGCCATCATAATGTGAGTCAGTGTTACACTACTGAGAAGGTTCTCCTCTGTGGCCAGGTTCTTGAGGACGATTGTGGGTCCTCAGATAATGGTATACCACATGTTGACTAAACTCTAGTAAATCCTTTAGCTTCTCATCATGTTTTACGCAGTTGTCATGCATTTTGTAAGACCAATTTGAAACATAAAAGAGGGCTTGAATATTATTTCTTTTCATGGATTGATGCCCAATACTTATAAAAGTTGTCATCAGCTCTGTCTACACCTCCTATGAAATGGCTATACACTTTTATCACGTTTGGCTGCTGAACTTGGACTTTTTTTTTTCATTTCTGGAAGTAATGATCAAAAACACATAGGGAATCAATACCAGCATCAGATGAGAAAAGAGTGACCGCCCTGTTATCATTCCATCTGCAGACAATATTGCTTTTGCTAGCAATTCAATAATTAAATGTGCTTCATTCTCTTTTCTTCAGAGCTGCATCTGATTCCAGTGGAGCTGTGTCAATGTGATCCTGTTACCTTGCCTAATGTTCTGTTGAACTGAGCTTATTATTGTGAAAAAGTTCTTAAATACATAATGGTATTGTACAATGTGTACCTCGGTAAGTGCCTCAGTAAACTGAAGGACAAGTGATGCACTGACACCACATTCCTAATGTTTACTATTTGAGTTTTAGCCAGATACAGCTGGAACCAGCTAATATATCCCAGACACGTGTTTCACCACACAAACACTTACAGCTAAACCAATGGGCTTTCCCCTAATACAGGCATCCTCAAACTTTTTAAACAGGGGACCAGTTCACTGTCCCTCAGACCATTGGAGGGCCGGACTACAGTTAAAAAAAAAAAAAAAAAAAGAAAAGATGAACAAATTCCTATGCACACTGCACTTATCTTATTTTGAAGTAAAAAAAAAAAAATGGGAACAAATAGAATCACACTGCCTCTTGTGACCCGCAGGTCACAGTTTGAGGACCCCTGCAAATTGTGTGCTCCGATGAGTACCAAAATGAGGAACCATGCATTCATCAAACCTGAAATATGTTTCATTTGGAACAAATTTCATGCATCTCTCATAGGGTATGCTTATCAGAGGTTGAAACTTGGGAAACTTGTCCATTAAGTCAAATTAGCATTGTCAGCAACATGCAAATTGGAAAATACAGTTTCAAAGTAATCATGTCTTATGGAAGCATCAGGGAGTACATTATGCACACCAGTTTTTTGTTCCTAGAACATATACTATCTCAGAACTGAGCCATAAACACTCAAAAAAAAAATTTCCAGGAAACACTTGGATTTGGGGCTTAACAGTGTATGAGTTTGAGTATTTGACAATAAGTTCAATGACCTTGTCACCAAGAAAAAGTTCAAGAATTTCTGTGGGACTTCTCAGTTTGGTGAAGAAATCGTTTGGTGGCTCTGTAACTCTAATTGCTATTGATGGTGAAAGTTACATCAGCTTATATACATACATTTGTGAACAATTTTGCCACTTTCTTTTTCTTTGATAGAGGAGGTTGCTATGAAGTAGATGTAGATGGGGAACTTCATCATCAATAGAGTCATCTTTCTTCAGATGCATATGAGGGATCATCTCAGACTCAGCATCATAACCATCTTAAATAAGATATGTAGGTGTGTGCAACAAAGAACCTGACAGATTATTGTTGCACCTTCTTCACTTCATCTCCTGAGTCCTCATCAGAAAGAGGTGGCTACATCACACAAGCACTTGCTTCTATACTACCATCTGTCTCTAACAGATCAGTTATTTAAAGTAAACTTGTGTGAAATTATAAAATGATTTCAACCAAAAAGAACAGGGGGAAAAGATATTAGTTGACCTAGTTGTAAGTGTGTGGCATAATGCTCCACAAATGGAACATGCAAAAATGTCAAAGCCATAATTAATACAGCAATAATAACTTTGGTATTTTCTTTTTACAGAACAACTAGTAGAGAAATAATAGAAAAAGAATTAATAGTATAAGATGTCATGAAGTAAAGTTATATTTACCTTTCTTTAGATAGTTCTTTAAAAATTCCCTCAAATTCACATCACTTTTTGACAAGCTCCCAGCATCTGCAGCAGTTACTAACTCTGTGAACCACATCCTAACACAAAACCTCAGAAGGCATACATGTGTGAAAAATCAGACCTGGGTGATGACCTTGAGCAGTAGGACATAAATAACTCCCACATTACTACCTTTTCAATAATGGAATACAAGGCTTAAATATGTTAATTTGGGTACAAATTATTTGAGATGCTAAAAAAAAAAAAAAATTCATCCCTTCCACAACTGTACCTTCACATGTTCTAAGTGATGACCATGACAAAACTAAGTGTCTGGATATCATAAAACACTCATTATTGGTTGACTAAAATAGAAACACTCAATTAAACGAGGCATTGTGGTCACATCATTTTGATAAGTAACAAGGTCAGGTTGACCAATGATTTACCACAGTTCACTCTAATGTAACTGATGACTGTGTGAAGAAAAGATTTTCAATTTAAATACTGTAACTATATTGTGAAGCATATCTGAGCTTTTCCACAAAATTCCAAAATTAAAGTTTAAGGACTTAAAGCTCCTGCTTTATATATTTTCACATCATAGATGGATACACTCACAAAATGATGTGATCTCAAATTTGAAAAAAAGTCTTTTTTGAATAGATGTTTACCTAAAATGCAAAAAGAAGTATGAAGTATTTATAAACACTACATTGAGAACAAATCTATGAAGGACTTCTAAATGGGTTAGCACATAAAAGATTAGAAAATATTTAATATGCATGATAAACATTAATATTTAAATATTTGTTTTATTTTTTTCTCCTTATATATTAAATTTACCTGTATCCAACAAATCATTCATTTATTTATTCATTGATTTGAAAAATACTTACTCCTGATTTCCACTGAGAGTACACAAACCTGGAAAGCCAGTCACTTTCACCTTTACAACAACAATAGAAATAAAGCCAGATATATTGAAAATTCATAATTTTCTTGAACCTATAAAAAAGATAATGTCACAAGATAATCAATAAATTAAAATCTAATAAAGGAAAGGCAAGGAGTAGAGATAAGATGCAAAAATTTACTTATGTGGAAATGGTATAGCCTGACACTACTAATAATTAAGCTAATATATTTTTACTGAATAGTAAGTATAATATCAAAGATAATTTATTAGTTTTGATAAATACAGGTATTGTATAGATGCATAAAATATTAACATAAAGGAAATCTGTATGAAATGTATATGTTAGGGAACTCTACTCTGTTGCAATTTTTTGGATGTCTAAAAGAATTTCAAAATTTGAAAACAAATTTTAAATTGTTGGCAAAAGTTAGTAAAAGATGACTGTGACTAGGGACAGAATATAGAAACACTAGAGTCACATACATAAGGAAAATTCACACTCACCCACAGCCTCTCCTCTGTAGATATAACTGTATACTCACAACAAAGTTTGGGGAGGTCCTGAAAAAACATCCCTTATAGTACAAGTATGGGTGATGGGAAGAGGAGCAACAACTTCTACACTGATCTGTTTCTCCTGTTCACTTACAGAAACAGGAGCCCCAAACTATGCAAAAGAAAAAAAAAATAATCAAAACTCTCATCATATAGCACTGGTGACTGGTGAACACATCATAGCTGATGAAAGAGAATAAGATTAAAAAAAGAAAAAAAAAAAAAAAAAAGCATTACCCATATGAAGGCAGGAGTACTTTGTAAGCCAAAAACTATGTCTGGGGAAGGGCATGAGTACCAAAAAGATTCCACCTTTAGGGTACAAGGTGACAGTGCTTGCCTAGGATGGAAGACTAATCAAAACAACAAAGAACACCTTTTTTCATAAAGTTGATAAGGGTCAAGTAATAAATAACATGGAAATATTTTGGAAAGTGTTATAAGAGCTTGGAAGGAAATCTTCTCTAAGGCACAGTCTGAAGGGAAGACCTCAGGCTGAAAATGAAGAAGACATTAATAATACCCTTAGGAAAATCAGAATTCACCCTATAAACAATGTATAACTGAAGAAATTTGAAGACTGGGAGACTGGTATTAACAATTGCAGCAAGAAACTCCAAATCCAATTCAACCCTTAACTAGAGTGACACACACACACAAAATAAATAAATAAATAAATAAATAATACTAAAAGCTTAGTAAAAACGAAGGCTTGATAATTTCTAGACATAAGAACTATTCACCATACTCTCTATTATCTTAAATAAGATGCTTATTGTTTAACAAAAATTTGTGAAGCGTATTTGAAAAGGAATAAAGAAAGGACATATTGCCAAGAGACAAAGCAATCAACAGAACCAATCCTGGACGTAAGGCAAATGTTGGAAATATCAGGAAGAAAGTTTAAAATAATTATGATTAATATGTTAGAACTGTTCATGAATAAGGGAGACAAAATGAAAAACCAAATGATGGATTTTAGCAGGAAAATCGAAACTATAAGAAAGGGCAAAATAAAATGCTAAAAATGAAAAACACATAAACTTACACAGAATGCCTTTGATAGTCTCACATATTTGGTTTCGCTGGAGGAGGATGTTTCCTCCCTCCGTCTTGACTACTGGTGTCAAGAATAAGCACTGGTCCCTAACTGATGACAGAGTGATCACAAAGTAATCACCAACAGCATACATTTATTAGAGAACAAAGCACATAAAGCATAAGGAGAACATGTCTCAAGAGTGAGACGTGTCCTTCTCTGTGAGTGGAGAAAAAACCCCAAAGTCTGAACCCACACTGGGTAACTTATTTGTCCCACCTTTTCCCAGCAGGACTGCTATTGCCTCTCACCTTTGGGGTAACTAACCGGTTGGGGTTATATAACAAATCTTCTTAATATGCTTGAGTCTTCTGTGGAAGGTACAGGAATTATGCAAGGGAGTTGAAATTTACAAGTTTAATTATATGATAATTGGCTCAATGGACTCAGGTCAGTGTAGCGTCACTGTTGGATCCTCACTATCAATTGGACTAGGGAACCAGTCCCTAACGTAACTGGAGTCCTACTTTCCTCCCCTCATCCCACTCCTCAGTCTGTAGTCATATCAAGGAGAGAAACTGAGGGGTGGGAAAGTATGTGTCCTCCCAGACACAGTCATTCTCACTCTACCTGTCAGGCAGAGAATCTTGGGGCCAAAAGGGCACATCTCCCCTGCCAAGAAGAGAGAAGCTATGGGCTGCCACAGCACATCTCCAGCCCCCAAGTGGAAAGAGGGAAGCTGGGGGCGGAGACAACCTGTCTCCTGTCTCCGCCCCTTAGACATAACAACTCCAGAGTGCATGGTAGTCAGTGACTTGCTGTGGTAGCTGCAGTGGCACAACTGAAGCTGCTGGCCAAAGCCTCTGCAGTTGCTGGAGCTCCTCCTTTCAGTCGCTGTAGCTCCCATCCCTAGGATCACAGCAAAAAGCAATTCTAGCAAGGAAGGTCCCTTACAGGTTTCCTTCTCCCTTGAGTTGTGGGCCTGCTCTGCATGGGCCTGGCTATGCTGTGGTGTAGGGCATAACCTAGCACAGCCATAGAGTGGAAAACATTGAAAAGTTAACAAGTGAACTTTAAGATATTCCCAGAGAAATTATCCAAATATTATAGAATTATAAAGATAAAAAATATAAAAACTAAAATATACGACAAGCAAGATTAGAAAAACAATAGCAAATCATTTATTATATGTGTAACTGGAATTCTAAAGGTAGATTAGGAAAGAAAAAATATTTGATGACATATTGACCAGGAATTCTCCAAAATTAGTGTCATGTAACAAGACTTAGAGTGCAGAAACTCAGAGAAAACGACCTGAAATATTTACCAACAAATATACACACAGGTACACAAACACATGCAGACACATTTATATTTAAACAAATGAAAATCTAACTCACTCAAAGAAAAATAATGCACATTACAGAGGAACAATGATAAGAATTACAGCAGATTCTTTCTCAGAAATCATGTAAACCAGAAAGCATTGAAATGACATCTATAAAGTTCTGATATTTTGTAATCAAACAAAGGGTATATACTCAGTGAAAACTATTTCAAAAAATGAAGAACAAATAATTGTCCTGAAAACAAAAACTGAGTGAATCCATTGGTACATACCTACTGTATCAGTCAAGGTTTTCCAGAGAAACAAAACCCCTATGCTTGATAGATTAGATACATAGATAAATAGGTAGATAGATATTATTAGGTATATTTGTTCATGTGACGATTATGAAGGCAAAGAAAGTAAAATTCCACAATCTGCCTTTTGCAATCTGGAAACCCAGGAAAGCTAATGCCATAGTTCAAAGGCTTAAGAGCCAACAGCTGAGGTGCAGATTCCAGGCTGAGTGTAAGGTCCTAAGAAGCAGAAACCAAGGGCATATCTATGTTGCAGCTCACAAAGTAAAGAAGAAAGCAACACAATCCTTTTTCCCTTTATTTTTCTTCAGACTTAATGAGTTTCATAATGCCAATCCACACTGGGGAGAGCAAGCCACTTCACTCAGCCCATTGATTCAAAGGCTAGTCTCTTCAAGAAACACCCTCAGAAATACACTCAGAAATAATGTTTAACGAGGTATCTGGACATCCCCTTATTCAGTCAAGTTGACACATAAAATAGACTATCACATCTATACTAGCTACAAGAAATGTTAAGATATGTTCTTCAGGAAGAAACTTTAATCTATGCAAAGAAATAAAGAGCTCTAGAAATTGAAAAAAGTGGTAAAAATTATGTTTGTCTTAATGCCAATTGCTATAATTACTTATTTGTTTTGCTTTACTTGCTAAACCACAACTAGTACAAAATCAGTCTTTTAAAACACAAATTAATACAAAACAGTAGAAAGATAGAAAGAATAGGGAATAGCATTGTAATACCATATTATTTCAAGATAGACTTTCAAAAACTTTATATTTTCATGGATTCCAGTTATCAGCCCTTCATCAGATGTTTAGCATGAAAGTACCTTCTTCCATTCTGTAGTTGTCTGTGTGCTTTGTAGATCAAGCAAATCAATAAGAAAAGATCATATAACCCCATTATAAGTTGGACAAGAGACATGAACAGAAACTTTTCTAATGAATATAAACTAATACCCAGCAAACACATGAAAAAAAATGCTTCATATTCCTATAAATCAGAGACATGCAAATCAAAACCATATTGAGATACCACCTAAGCTCAGTGAGAATGGCTCACATTGTAATGTCCCGAAGAAACAGGTTGGTGTGAATGCAGAGAGAAGGGAACACTCATACACTGTTGGTGAGACTTGAAACTAGTTCAACCTTTATGGAAAGTACTGTGGAGATTCCTCAAAGAACTTAAGTAGACCTACCATTTGATCCTGCAACCCCTCTACTAGAAGTTTAAAGGAAAAAGAGACATTTTATTGAAAAGACACTTGCACTCAAATGTTCATAACAGCACAATTCACAATCACAAGGATGTGAAAACAGCTCAAGTGCCCATCGATACATGAGTGGATTAATAAAATGTAGATGCATAACCATCTAACAATACTCAACCATAAAAAAAGATTGGGACCTAATATCTCTTGTAACAACTTGGGTAGAATTGGAGACCATTCCTTTAAGTGAAGTATTACAAGAATGGAAAAAACAACACCACATATATTAAATGCTAAATTGTAACTATATGGTCAACACCTATGTGCTCATAGGAAAGTAAAACTTAACACAATTCAAGTAGGGAGGAGAGAGAAAGAGAAGGAGAATGGTACATTCCCAAACAATGGGTATGTTGTACAGATACATTGCACACTTTCAGAGTGAAGAGCACATCCATAACTTTGATTTAAAATATACAAATGCAAACTATGTAAATAAAATATATGCACTCCCATAACATATTAAAATTAAAAATCTCAAGACCAACCTAACTGTTCTCTATAAGAAAATCACTACACACACACACATATACAGAGATAGATAGGTTTAATGAAAGTAAGGAAAATATGCACAATGTAAGCACTGGTTGAAAATAAACCTGGAATATCTTTATTAATATCCAATAAAATTTAGAACAGATAAATTCTATTCAAGAAAAGAAGGATATTATATAATAAAAAAGCATCAATTCTCTAATACAACATAAAAAGTCTATGTATATGGGCACTAAAAATATAAATTTGAAATGCATAAATAAAAAAATGATAAACTGAAAGTATAAATACAAGAATCCACAAGTGTACATAAACTATCAACATTATCTCTGAGTAATTAATATATCAAGTAGAAAATCAGGCAGGAGAGTGAAGATTCAAATAGCACATTAAACCAACTTGACCTAAGAGACATTTATAAAGGATTCATCCCCCAAATAAAAGAATATGCTTTTCTTTCAACCCACATGCAATACTCAATCATATTCTTTAATCTAAACCCATCCTTAAAAATTTTAAAGAGAAGAAAATGCCTGTCCTTTGAGAGGAATTTAAATGAACTATACATGAGTAAAAGAAAGATACGTATAAAGCCCCAAATATGTTCAAAACAAAGAATACATTTGTAACACGTATGTCAAAGAGGAAGTATCAAGGAAAATTAATAAATTCTTTAGAGGTAAATGAAAACAAACATATACCACATCACAATTGTGTGATAAAACTAAAGCAATACTTACAGCAAAATTGATAGTATTAATCACTATATTAGAACAAAGAAAAGGCCTGAAATCAGCAATGTAACCTTCCAACTTCACTAGAAACCACAACAATGTATTAAACACAAAGCAAGCAAAATGGAAGAAGCAATAAATCTGGACAGAACTGAAATCAATAAAATTGAAAGCAGAAACAATAGACAAAATAATAAAATCTAAAGCTAGTTCCTTAAAAATAGTCAATAAAATTGCCTTTTTAATCAAGATAAAATAGAGAAACACAAATGACCAGTATTAGAAATTAATATGAGAAGAGTATTATTACCACAAACCACAGAATGATTGAATGATAATAAGAAAATACTAAAACTGGTTCATCCATATATTTGATAAGATAGATGGAAAGGAAAAATCAATTAAAAGACATATAATATCAAGTTCACATAAGAAGACATAGATAATATTTTTGTCCTACAGCTGTTAAATAAATTGAATTTATAGTTAGAAGCCTTTACACAAAAAACTACAGGACTAGTTAAAGTCTACCAAAATTTAACAAAAAAATACCCATTCTATAGAATATATTTAAGAGGAGGGACTACATAATTTTATGAGAATAGCATTACCTTCATAGCAAATCAGGTATAGATATTAAAAGGGAAGAAAGAAAAAAAAAGTCTATTTGCAGATGGCATAATTATTCACATAGAAAATCCCCCAAAAGGCTACCAAAAATGTACTAGTTACAACCACTTTGGAAATTAGATCATTAATATCTTATCAAGGTAATCATATCATTACCATATGATTTAACCATTGCACTCCTTAGTTTTTACCAAAGATAAATGAAAACATGTTTACACGAAAACTTGTATTCAATTGTTTAAGGCATATAAGCATTTGCCCAAAACTGGAAATAGGTCAAATTTCCTTCAAATTCTGAATAGGTGACCAGATTTTCAGAAATCCACATGATGAAATACTACTTGTAATAAACAGGAATGAACAAGCGATGCGTGTAATAACAATAGTATATTTCTAAATGCACTTTGCTTAATAAAAAAGTCATATGGTTCCATTTGTATGACATTTCAAAAAGGTAAAACTATACTGACAAAGCACATATCAGTGGTAACCATAATGTGGAGTCGGAGGGGCAGTTAAATACAAGGAATTGCTCAGGAAAATTTTGAGAGAAGGTGGACCCTTCTGTTTAAATTGAATATTGTAAAAGCTAAAAACAAAAGGACCTACAAGCATTATGTGCTTAAGTTGCCTTTTTTTTTTTTTTTATTCTCACAGGGCTTCCAATGAGAGGTTATGCAATCTCTTACAGCTAGTCTTGGGATAAACAAATAAATATATTGTAGGTGAGGAGAGTCAGAGCATGAAGTTACAATAAATAAGGTGAATTAAGACAATATTAAGAGATGATACAAGATGATGATAATGATGATGACAGATGTTAGACTCTAAAGCATATATAGATATAATATATACTAGTTGTGGTATATACATATATTTCCTTGTTTTCCTAAGCTTAAATCCTAACTGGAATGAGTTAGACAGTAAACATTGAAAGTTGTTTTTTCAGATGGTAATAAACTTAATGGAGAAATATAAAGCAGATGAATATGTGGATGTAGGGACTACAGGATTGTAGATGCATTGCCATTATATACACATATGGAAGGAGGATATATATTATATATGTTATACCTACATAATATATGTTATATATACATATATCTACATACACATAAGTGTCTGAGAATTTTTCTCTAAGGAGATATTTGAGAAGAGAATGAATAAAATGAGAGGATACATCATGTAAATATTTTGTTGTTAAAAAGAAGTTTTTAACATCAGAAGGACTTAGTGCAAAAGTTGTGTGGCAAGAGTCTGATTGCCTGTGATAGTAATAATAATATAACCTGCTTTGAGAACTATT
Source organism: Loris lydekkerianus (assembly GCA_963574355.1). Lineage (NCBI taxonomy): Eukaryota > Metazoa > Chordata > Mammalia > Primates > Lorisidae > Loris > Loris lydekkerianus. Next base: position 14,836 of record CAUYPK010055730.1, read on the forward strand.
GACACTTTACCATTTACTATTACACTTTACTATTTAGCTCTTACTAACCTTTTCCCTCTTTTAAGCAAAGCTTTTTTCCCCAAATATTAACAATATGACAGGCCCAAACATGAATATGAGTTGGTTAAACAACTTTGTAAAGCTTTATTTTAAAGGGTATTTCAAAGGGCAAACTTTGTAAAGTTTTATTTCAATGGGTAATTTGAATGGTAAAATTTATATATATATATAGATAGATAAATATATGTATATATATTATATATACAACATAATATATATATTATTTATATTTATAAATTATATATTAATATATATTACATATATTATTATATGTAATATATATGTAATATACATATATTTTTATATATAGATATATAAATTCCAAGGTGTCCTGCTCTCAAAATATTTTATCACACAGTTCCTTTAAACACTAACTTTTCAATCCACCTTTACTACTCAATTTTTTATTAATATTAAATATATATTATTTATATACAATGTATATATATTTATATAAATATAATATAATATATATATATATATACCACTATGTGGTAAAATATTTTGAGAGCATAACACCTTGGAATTTATATATCTATATATGTAAATTATATATATATAATATATATTATATATATATTATTATATTATATAGAATATAATTGTCTTAATACAATAACTAAGAAAATGCCAGGAAGGCTATGTTTACAAGAGTGATGAAAATGTGTCAAACTGTTTATAAAACCAGTGTATGGTGCCCCATGATTGCATTAATGTACACATCTATGATTTAATATTAATTAAAAAAAAATCCAAATAGAGTTAAAACATTCTCATGGGAAGTAATGGGGGCAGGGCAGGACAGGGCAGGAAGCTCCAAAGAGCTTCCCTGAATAGGGCAGGCAGGAAAGGGGCCAATGGCTGATAAAGAAGCAGAATACATTTCTCCTTTTTTGCTTCCAATGCTGAAAAAATCTGATGGGTAAAGCAAGGTTCAAGAAAAAACAAGTACATACCAAGTTCTCTTATTACAATACAGCTAATTTAAAAAGCAAACACAAAAGTTAAAGGTGTAAGTGGTGGCACCCAAAGAGGAGACTGGTGTGGAGATATTCAGGACAGGTTTATTGAATGGGGTATCTGCACCAGGGAGTCCCTTAAAGACCCCTTTGATAAGGGGCCTTAGGTGATGGGAAAATTCCACAGCTTGCTTCAAAAGTTAGGGTCTGTGGCTTGAACTTCTGGTGGGGGCATGGGGCTACCATATGCTTTGTGTCTTTGTCTTAGGAGAAGAGGAACAGGAGGAGAGGAAAGTTTTCATGCCTGGCTACATTAGGCCCCCAACATTCCTGACTCTTATTAAAAGGAATGAGGCAGATGATGGTGGAGATTAAAGCTCCCATCTAGTGCCTATTTCCTTTGTTGAGAAGACATGGCTCCAGGATTCTAGTGAAAGATGCCTCTTAGGGAATTTTATTTTAAGGACCCAGTGTCATTGTGGTGGGCAAGGCTCCATTGTGTAGCAGGGCATGGTCTTCTTGCTCTTGCCTTTTGAATAAATACTGCTGGAGAAGTTTCCAAGCGGTAGCTACTATTGAAAAACTTCTGTCCTTCTGGGGTTGCTTTCAGTCCCATTTTCTGTCTATCCCTACCCTTCCTCCATCCAAAACTAGATGCACAGTGGTACAGGTGTGTGGCTAGGAGGCTGCGGGAATTCCCAGGATCTGTGAAGTAGGGTTGAGCAGAGGGCCATGAGGCTCCCAAGGCTGTTTAGAGGTTGGAAGAGTAGTAGGAGCTGGAGTTAATCCCTGGTGGAGGGAAGATCATGAGGAAGAGGGGGAAGATAGAAAAGGAGGTGTTCCCACAATGACATGTTTAGAGAGGGGTAAGAGCAGAAGGCAGAAATGCCTAAAGATAGGAGATTTCATTTCATTTGCCAGTTTATTGGAGGAAATTAGTTAAGTTCTTTAAGATACTAAAATTAAAGGTGACTTTCCTCATTTGTATTGAGATTGAAGAAACATCCCTGGGGTATGTCTGTTGAGGAATCTGGAAGGGCCAGCTCATGTCTTAGATGTCTTCCCTTTACCTGGGTGAAAGGAGGGCATACCTTGTTTCCCAAGATCCAGGGCATAGAGGAGCAACAAATGAGAGAAAGGTCAAGCTTCTATATATTTTCTGAGAAAACATGAGGTCCCTAGGTCCTCAAAAACCTAAATGAGGGTCCAGCACTGGGCTTGAAGTGACAAATGAAAAGCAAAATTATTTGAGGTCTCTGAGAACCCAGAAGAGAGCCAGTGCTAGGACAAAACCCTCTCATTAGGCTCCAATGAACAAATGAAGTGAGGGAGATGTGGGGACGTAGACCCATAGAGTGAGCCAAGGAGTGAACGAAGAGAGGTTCTGTTTGAAGCGATTTAGGGACCCTACTTACCCTTTAATGACAGTTCAAGTGAACTCCTATAAGATTCTCTGACAGAGGGGTCATCACAATCGTGTCTGGTTACAACTGGACTAGGTTCTGAGAAAACCGTGGAGACTAGGGTGGCTGGCAGCTATCTGCCAGTCAGGTGCCAAACCTGAGTTTCTGGCACCATATGAAAAGTGTAAGACATGGTGCCCAACAAGAGACCAGAGCACAGATTTTTAGGCCAAGTTTATTGAAAAGGGAAGGTGACCCACCTGGGCAGTGCAAAGGTGACCTCTGTAGCCATGGGACAATTAGAGACCCATTTTATATGGGAACTTAGGGCATGGGCCTTTGCACAAATTGCCTAGAATATTAGTGTCTTTGGCTAGAACTTCTGGGAGGTAGGGTGTGGTTAGTCAGATGCTTTGTGTCTTTGTCTTAGGAGGAGAAGAGGAGGAGGAGGTGATGGGAAAGGTATCTTGTGGGGATGTGTAAGGCCCCCAACAAAAAGAACTTTGAAAACACCACATGCTTGGGGTTAACAAACCCCCTTTAAATCACAAATGGGTGAAGGAGGAAATCATTAAGAGAACTGGAAAATATTGAGAAGTGACTGAGAAGGAAATTTGTGGGACAATGCTAAGTACTAGTTGGAGGGGAGGTTATGATCTTGCATGCTTCTTGAACAAAAGTAAGCTTTAACCAGACATTTTATAGAAATGGAAGCACAAGTGGTTCAACAAACACAAAAAGACAGAAAAAGAGGGGCCATGTCACAAGTAGTCTGAGAATTTCCTACTACAACCACCATGAGATACTACTGCACACCATCCAAGGCACAAGTTTTAAATAGGCTGGCGTCACGTGATGCCGGTGACTAGGGAGAGCCAGTGGGGACTCCTGCAGATTGCTAATAGAAGCTCAAATTGGTCTTACCACCTTGGAGAGCAATCTGGTGATACAGATTTATGCAGACTGACACGCTGCTTACTGCATCCATTCCACTTCTAGGTACATGATATTGGGGCACGTACGTGACCAGACACATATGGGAATGTTCTCAGCAGCACCGTACTTCTTAAACCAAAATTCAGAAATAATGTAAAGGGTCATCTATGGGTAAAATAAGTGAATGAATTCTGGTACATCAGCACAAATGAAAAACCATTCAGCAATGAAAATATGTGAACTAGAGAGCCCAAGATCTTAGTGGCTCTATCTCAGACACAACAGGGAGAGAAAACAGCACGTTACAGAAGTACATTTACAATGTGATATAATAAAGCTTAGAAAAATACAAAATATTGTAATTAGTATAGGTCTTCTGGAATTTTACATCTATGTAGTAGTTTACAGGCATTCATGGCAATGAGAAACATTAGTGTAAAGGAGGGGATACTTCTGCAGGGGGAAGGGGCCCTTTATCATGGAGGTGTAGGTGATTGATAGCATTTTACCTGTAAGATTTTACCTTTTACATTAAGCAGAGGGTATATGAGTGTTGTTTGTATTTTTCTTTCTGCATTTTCCATTTAAGCAATACTGTGTATAAAGTTTTTCTGAAGTGCAGTTGAAGAATGAAAAATACCTGAAAGTGTTGATTCCAGGTTTGTCTTTTTTTTTTTTTTTTTTAAATCATAGCTGTGTACATTGATATGATCATGGGGCATCATACACTAGCTTCATAGACCATTTGACACATTTTCATCACAATGGTTAACATAGCCTGCCTGGCATTTTCTTAGTTACTGTGCCAAGACATTTACATTCCACATTTACTAAGTTTCGCATATACCCTTGTAAGATGCACCGCAGGTGTAATCCCACCAATTCCCCTCCCTCTACCTACCTCCCCCTTCCCTCTCCTCCCTTTTCCCCTTCCCCCTATTCTTAGGTTGTAACTGGGTTGAAGCTTTCATTTGAAAGCCCTAAATTAGTTTCATAGTAGGGCTGAGTACATTGGGTACTTTTTCTTCCATTCTTGAGATACTTTACTAAGAAGAATATGTTCCAGCTCCATCCATGTAAACATGAAAGAGGTAAAGTCTCCATCTTTCTTTATGGCTGCATAATATTCCATGGTGTACATATACCACAATTTATTAATCCATTCATGGATCAATGGCAGGCCCATGATTTCAATCAAACTATTTGATAGATCTTTAAAAATGAAATAACCAAAAAGGAGAAAATATTTATCATTTTTAATAAAATAGTTATTACTTCTTCTGTTTCTTCAGTATCAAGATGATATTTGTTTTTTGCAGTTTTTGGCTGGGACTGGGTTTGAACCCGCCACCTCTGGTATATGGGGCTGGAACCCTATTCTTTGAGCCACATGGGGCTGCCCTCAAGATGGTATATTAACATTACCTCAGTTGCATGTTAATGAGACTTTATAATGACAAAATCATGGAATTTATATCTTTCCTCCACTCAAGTATCAAAATATTCTGGCTTAAACTGTACTAGTAATTGTTTGACTTAAACACCAAATAAAAGTAATATACTCTTTCAATAATTATGCAGTCTTCCAAGTCCATGGCAGAATATGGTAACATTCAGTAAAAGGAACTCACAGGTTAATAAACTCAAGTCCTAGACACATTATCAGAACAAGACAAAAAGAGAAGCATATTTCTTTTTAGATGTTAAAATTAAATGACTGAAGATAAAACATGCTTGTGAAAAAAGATCAGTATTGGATATAACATCACTATTTTTTCTAAATGAACACTGGAATAACTATACTACTTACAGAGCCGATCTGACTATTTTGACTATTTGCCTTCTGTCTCTTTATATGGCGAGGAGCAACCTATCACAATCTTTTCTTTTGAACTTTGAAGGAAATTCAAGGAGAATTAATGCTGTCATTTTCTTTTAAAAATTATTTTATTTCAGAAGCAGGGAAGGCACGTCACCTGCTGTGCATGTTGTGAGGATGTGTAACACACCCCCTGGGTGAGGACTTTTTTACAACTGGAACTTTACCCTGGAAGTGAGAACAATGTAATATAAAATGAGTACCCTAATAATAATTAGAAATAAAAAATAAATTAAATTATAAAAAAAAATTATTTTATTTCCAAATAAAGGTATCACCAGAGTAACAGCACAAAGCAGCCAATATATCAATAAGGATTTGTGCAAATTTGCTACCTTAAATACTAATGAAATCTCCATTTAAATATAAATGAGATTTTATCTCTACCTCACCACTTCTGGTGGTGAGTCCTCAGAAATTAATATCTACAGAAGATTTTTTTTTTTTTTTCTCACTCAACATACAAGTTCTTTGTTTTCAAGGGAGGGAGATATAGGGAACAAATACAAGATGACAGGGTCAGGTAGGTAGCATATCAGTGACAGAGACCATTCTGGATTAAGAATTCTCAGAGATTTTAGTGATCATATGATGATGCTGGATCATGCGAACAAGGCTAATGATAGCTCCTTCTCTACTGGGGTGTATACCATGGTGATCTCTCAGAAATTACTAGAATGACTTTCAGAACATTGCATCTACTTCTATTTAAGAGATTGAGTCTTTGAATATACAACGTATTTTGTTGAATTGAAGAATTGTTTCTATCATTATATTGAAATTGGCTTATGTAGAAGAGTGTGTGTGTATGCTGAGTAGCCAAAGTCTGGACCATAGTGATGGTGAAGCCATCATGTCTCAGCTTCAAACCCATACATCTATACATACTTTCATTTTGTGATACTAAGGCTCATTTGTACTTTGATAGCTATTCCTCATTGTGCTTACCAATAAGAGGCACTATCAAAAATCTAGAAGGCTGGAAGAATAGAAAGGGACTTATTACTTCTCATTTGTTTCCAATTCCAAACAGTTGATAGCTCTTTACCCTATTGGTGACAATCAATTTCAGAAATAGCAACTGATTGCAGTTTGCAGTTTTCCCCATCCTATTAAAACCAGCCTCATCAAATTCCTCTTAGAAAACCCAGCAGCAGCCAACTCCTGCCACATCCTGAGAGGACTGAGTTCTACCTAGCTGTGTAATCTCTCTTTCAGGCTCTTTAATACCAGTGCTAGCTCCTAGAGATCTCAATCCCAGCTCCATAGGTTTTCCTCCAAACCCCTGAGCTTTGATGATTCCAACCTCTTCCCTTTGTTTTCTCAGACTAGATTTAACAACAGAAAATGTCCAATTTTTGCCTTTCATGGGACTCTTTGGTTTGTAAGACAAACTTCAGAAATTTTTAGTTGTTTGTATTTGGTGGTCTTCGTTTTCTGTATAGTCTTCTTATGGAGCACCGGATGGTCAACACAAATGGAAACAGAGGTAGTAAGAAAGGTCAGACCAGACACCTGGCACCTGATGGTGGGAAGTAGGCCTAAGGCTTTTTAGCACCTTTTTAGTTGTAAATTCACTGTAGATTAGATTTGCCTTTCATTGCAAGACAATATGAAGAAAATTCAACAAAAGGGGGAAGATTCATATCCTGTAAGTGCTTAGAATTCTCTCTCAGAGCAAGAATGATTAATCTGATTCTATCCATTTCAAAATATCTAAGAGAACAAAATGACTTAGGGTTCTAATTAATGACCTCAACTTGAGTTTTAATATTGAAGTTGGTGGTTTATACTCCAATAATACTGTGAAGACTATTTTGGCAGAATTAAAAGATAGCAACATTCTCAGTTGCACACTGGTAATAATCATCTCACCTTTTTGACAAATTATAACTGAGGCTTACTAATGTAAGAATGTATTAATTTAAAAAGCAAAGTGGACTAATTGCCATCATCAGAACTGCTGGTGATATGCTTTGTTGTATAATGAAGAAGCAATACAAACAAGAATATCATTTTAATTGGCATTGCAAGCAGCGTGATTAAAATTATGTTGTATTTTTATATAACCTATGATTTCTATGGATAACATTCTTTTTGAAAGGGTTTCATCTCGAAGACTCAGATTTCTTTTAAGTTTGGTTAGAGTCAAGTCCCTATCTCAATAATCAAATACATAAGGAATCCATTATTTCCAATTCTATAACTTATAAACTGATATCTTGTGCTAAAACTTTCATGTATATATTCCTATTAAGTCACAAACCACTGTGATGAGGGAATTATTGGTTATATTTTTACTTACCTAAAAATAAACATTGGATTATAACTCAGTTTTGGCTCTAAAGGTCACATATTTTCTATCATATGAACTGTTTCTGATAAATCACAATTTCCCTTTGCGTTTGGGAGAATATTGGTAGAGAATTGGACAAGTGAAACTGATATGTGAAAGATAATACAACCCAAGTCGCAGAGGAGCTGTTAGTTTATAACCTCTCTGAGATAACAGAAGAAATCACCTGTCCCAAGGATTCTGGCTCCCAGTACAGCATTATGACATCATATAGCTAGCTCCAAACTTAGTTCATCATGTTCACAACAACAATTTTAACGCCACTGCCACCAACAAAAAGTTGCTGAATCCCTTGTTGGTGTCTAATTTTACCCTAGATACATTAGTCTGTAGTCTGAAAAAAAAGAAATTTTAATATGAACTATGTATAAAAACACAATATACCTACTTACATTGAAATACATAAGGGAGAGAACTTTTTCAGTGCATATTGAGGAACCTTCCTTCCTTCCTTCCTTTCTTTCTTTCTTTCTTCATGTAAATGTGTTTATTAGGTTTCCACTTTTGCCTTCACAGAATTAAAAAGGCTTAAAATTTAATAACAATAGCAATGTTTAAGATAAGGACTAGAAACAAAAACCTCACAAAGAACGAATGAACATAAATTCAGAAAAGAAATCAGATAATTGCTGCATCGAAATATTAAGCAATAATAATAATAATAATGTAAAGAAAGTAACATTCACATTGTCAGATAAGAGTATATCTATTATAGAATGCTTTGACTCTTGAGGTTCAGTATGGAGTCATCAGTTAACTGCTTATTATTTTTACTCCAAAGTCTCAAAAAATAGACAACTAATATTTATAAATAAAAGTAAAAATAATTTCAAAAAACAGATCATGCCAAATCTTACAAACAGTAGAAAAAGAAGAAATACTTCAAAATCATTCTACTTCATCTGGATATGTAAGAATAAAAATTTTTAAGCTGACTCTAAAAAAGGTTATAAAGATTTTAGTTACAGATTCAACTGAACCCTGAAGCAGGTGATAAGCAATAGTTGCAAAACAAGTATGCTCATGACTATGTGTACCAGGAAACCGCC
>CAUYPK010055732.1:0-28087 GCA_963574355.1 Loris lydekkerianus
TGATACGATGAACGCGTTCCCGAAGAAGAGCGCGGAAGACTTGGCCGACAGGTTACGGCTGAAATCCTGCAGGAGCAGGTCCTCCTCCGACTGCTGCTTGGAGCCACCTTTGGGAGCCATGGCGGAGCGGCAGCCGAGACCCCGGGCCTCACAGTCGGACGCACGGCCGGGCAGAGGCCTCCGGCCACGCCCCCGCAACCTCCGTATCCGCTAACGACCCGTCAGCGCTCCGCGCGGAGCAAGCTTCCCCGTGATTGGCCAGCGCGGCGCCTGGCATAAGCTTCCTGGTGTGATTGGGTGAGCGGGCCAGACTTCCTGAGTCCTGGCAAGTCACGTGACAGCTAATACTTCGAGGAGAGAAGGGATTTGTAGTTTAGTGGGTGCTTTTTTTTTTTGATTAACAAAACTTTATTGACATTCCACTTCGCAGCTGCTGACGACCCCCCCCCCCCCCCAATTCAAGCCTTCAGAATTTCAAAATGAAAAACTCTACCGTCCCTCTGCCATAACATTCATTAACTCATTGAGTATATGGTTAGTACCCACGATGCGTACTCAGAGAACACTGGAAGAAAATTAAGAGAAATATAGTTAACACATCTAGAATCCCTTTTCATTTACCCTTCCGTTATTTTCATTAAATACCTTGAAGAATCGGATGACATCACATTACCCCGGTGCAGAAGAACCACCTTGTAAAGGTGGTTGGGAAACCAGCAGAGCTGGTGTGAGCCCTTCTCTCAAAATCGACAGGCTATCCCTACGAAAAAGAAACAGCACTCTTGTAAGAAACTCATGATCTCATTGGTGAAGAAAATAGTTAATGTGTTTAAAGCATTTACAAATCACTATTTTAATTTAATTTAATTTAATTTTAACTAAATCTTTAGCGTGGATTCCAAAGCTATTCTAAACAAAATATGACACTAAATAAAGACAACAGGTTGATTGGAAGGGACTCCTCTGAACCTCAGAAAGATTAAGTATGCCTAATAAAAAGCTAGATGTCATTTTTAAATCATCAAATTATCAATTCTTTTTAAAACAATCTTCTACCACATGATTCCTCTGCCTTATAAAAACATTCAGGTACTTCAGACACAACTTCCTCAACCTTATATCTTTCTTCCTCACCTTAGCCAAATTGTAATCAGCTTCCACAGCTTCCATCCTCATTGCACTTTTTGTCTTTAATCTTTTCAATCTATTCTCTACACAAATACCAGAGTAAATTTTCCTGAAATATTTCATGTAAACCCTTTCACTGTCTATGGCTAGTATTCCAGATGCCAGAAGTTTTCAACAATTCACTGCAAAAGAGAAAAGAAAAGAATAGACCATCTAATGAATTTTTCAGAAAACCAAAAGTATTTTTTAAAAATATCTGAGTTGATGTTTACTTTTTGATGTTAATATGCTCTTTTATTACATGGTGGTGAGAGAAGATACTATTTTCTATTACCACATACTCCTCTCCTGGTTTTTCCCTCCATAGTTAATCACCTCCTTTTTCATCCATTTGCTTTGGTTAAAATGCTGGGTTTCTATATTAGTTCCTTTTTTTTCCCCTATTACATCTATGTCCAATTTATAAACAAGCCTTTTGAATCTGTCTCTAGATTTCTAGAGACAAAAACTATCTAGATACATCTTCCAGCTATTTATAAACCAAGGATATTAAAGGAAGATAAAAGAAAATGTCAGAAAACTATAAGATCAAAAGAATCAAAACTCATCAGGATATTTAAAAGAAAAAGAAGAAATAATTAGAAATAATGGTGAGGTTAAAAAGAATTATGCCTGAGAAAAATATTTTAACAATTAAAATAGGAAAGATAAAAGTGTGAACTATTAAGTAGATAAGTACAAATGTTACAATTGAAATAATCAAAGGAGTTATCTGAGAAATATTTGCAAGATTAAAAATAGATAGAAGATAATCTAAAATAACAGGAATTTAATTTTTTTTCCTTGGGGGAAAATTAGAAAAATGATAGGCAAAGATGCTTATGAAAGAGAAGGGTTTTGTTGACAGTAGTGACAATGAAAATCATAAAGGTAACACATTTGTGTACTGGAGCAGTGTTTTCTTGCACCAAAACTATCTATTATAGTTCCTTTTGGAGAGCAGCAAAATCTAATATCATCTAGAGACAATATCTATCCCCATGACATATGAGACAGTGTGCTAAAAAAACAGAGGATGAGGTAGGCAATATATTCTACCAGAACTAAGATCTACAAAATATTTTGTGCATCTCATTATAGTTATCTCTGTGAAAGAACCAGATGGACATGATTCTATACTAGTCTGATTCTAATCAGAATTTCAGGCTTAACATTTCTATTATATCACTTTATATTTACCAGTTTGGGAGAAATTATGCAATATTTATTGCTCTCAGGTATACAGACAACATATTTCTCTCATCCATTGCTGATGGTTTTATAGAAGAAAATCTGCAAGTTAAAAATTATAACTTTTTATTTGGTAGGTACTGGAAGTTGCCTAGCCAATAAAGAAAGCCAGCACTAACTTTTCACTGGGACCTTATAAAGAATAACAAATGGATCATCCAGGGCTACTCTGGGTTGAAAAAAAATTTCTTTATTGCAAAGCCTATTTGAAATGCAAATCTCATTATGGAAATAATTTTGAAAGAAGAGATGGAACACTTGTATTAGCCGCTAAGTATAATGTTTTAAGATGCCACCTGAAAGATGATTTTCTCAGCGGAAGTACATATTTCACACACTACTATGTGACTAGTTCATTAGTTCATATATCCATTCAGCAAATATTTATTGGGAAGCTACTACATGAAAGGTACTGTACTGGATCCATGGAAATATCCACACCACGATCATGATTATTGTGATTATAGCAAACAACATTTATTGAATTCTTTTTTATTTATGTATTTATTTATTTTTAGAGACAGAGTCTCGCTTTATTGCCCTCTGTAGAGTGCTTTTGTATCACAGCTCATAGCAACCTCCAACTCCTAGGCTTAGGCTATTCTCTTGCCTCAGCCTCCCGAGTAGCTGTAACTACAGGTGCCCACCAGAACACCTGACTATTTTTTTGTTGCAGTTTGCCCAGGGCTGAGTTCAAAACCATGACCCTTGGTATATGAAGCCGGTGCCTTATGCACTTAAGCCACAGGCACCCCCCTCTTCTTTTCTTTTCTTTTCTTTTCTTTTTTTTTTTTTTTTTTTTTTTTTTGGAGACAGAGTCTCACTATGTTCCTCTTGTTGATAGAGTGCTGTAGCGTCACAGCTCACAGCAACCTCCATCTCTTGGGTTTAAGCGGTTCTCTTGCCTCAGCCTCCCAAGTAGCTGGGATTACAGGCACCTGCCACAACTCCCAGCTATTTTTGTTGTTGTTGTTGTTGTCGTCATTGTTGTTTGGCAGGCCCTGGGCTGGGTTTGAACCAGCCAGCTCTGGTGTATGTGGCCAGCGCCCTAGCCACTGAGGTACAGGTACCCAGCCTAAATTCTTGATATATGTCCAGCTGTGTGTTAGGTCCCTCACAAGTGTTCTCTAATTTAAGCCTAACAGCAACCCTATGAAGAATGTTATTAGTATCCCCATTTGGCAGATGAAGAAACTCACTCAGATCCCACAGCCAATAAGTAATGAAGTCAAATTAATGAACCCAAGCTTTGCTTCTAAGATGTATGCTCTCAACCACAAATGAATTCTGGTTTTCTCTGGACCACTGGAGTCTCTGATTGCAACTTCCTGATCCCCCAAAGTCCTATTCTGAACAAGCAGCCCAGGGAAGTTTCTTATGAATCTGTTTCTATGAAGACTTATGTCACACTGTACCTCTCACCGATGCATTCTTGGAGAGAAAGTCTCCTGCACTTAACCTGCAGGCAAACCTCAATGAGCAGGCTTGGGCTCTCCATACTGGATTCTCTGTCTTGGGGAGTATGAACATAAAACCCACAAATAGAAAGCTCATGGAGATAGACAGAAACAGGGAAGCAAACTGAGAAGAGTTTAGTAATTCCCCGGCAACCATAAATTAGGAAAGGAGAAATTAGAGAGATGCTCAAAGAGCCTCAGGGCTTCCTCATTTCTTTCTCTGGGCCTGAAAGAGACCCTCATCACCTGCAGTAAAGCTAAAACACTCATCGAAAAAATGGGGGGAAAAAAACAGATTTGGAATATATTAAAATAAATAAGTGGGTTCTACATACAAATAATATTTAGATGAATAACTGTGCTTAATATAATTTGTCATTTATATGTTGCCCCACCACAAAAAACGTTTAAGGTAAAAGTAACAAGATCAAATACCTATAAGATCCAAGCAAGTAACTTTGGTGAGTGACTTATGCCAGTTATAGGACATACATGAGATACAATAAGGTTAATAGGAATGAATAGCTCACCTTTTCAAAAGGTGATGTTGAAAGACATCAATGTGAAAAGACATCTTTTCAATAGGTGATGTTAAAAGATGTTGGGTAGACAGCTAGCATTAACAGCAAATATTCTGTAGCCCAAACAGGTTTGGGGTTTAATCGGCCTTATCCACTCCCAGGTTTAAGAAGACTTAAATGCATAAAATATATGTTTTAAAAATTAAGGTATAATAAATAAAATCCTTACCATTTCAGAAGGAAATGTGACCTTTAGCTGAAAATTCTGGGGAAAGTTGGTCCTTAGTTTTGGTTTCTTTAGGCCTCATCCCCCACTCACCTGCTACCTCACACACATACCCTGTTATTAACAGGAGTTGTTTGCCAGCTGGCTTATTTTTTTTAAAGATAAGGTTTTGAGAATTCTAAATGCACCCTTTACTATGGAATTGATTTTTCAACCAAATGAGGCATTAAAACATTTGGGGGATAATAATTTGTTTTTGAGCTTAAAGCTTATACTTTTCAGGATAGATATTGTTTTCCTTTTTAGGAAATATCAATGTGACCCACATAAATTGGAGACTGCTCCTGAAATATTTATAAAAGTCTATTTCTTTTGTGCCTAGGGGTATCATAAAATCATTTACTTCTTTAAGAAAAGCATACGTAGCTGAAGAAAATATATTATCTTAATAACCACTGATAGAGGCCAGAATACTTTAAATCTCAAAACTCCTCCTGGAATCTTCTAAATGTGAGACTTATCACACATGCATCATTCATGCAGCACTGCAGGGCACAATAAAAATTAAGATTTACACTGGAAATCAATTTTCATTCGTTACATATTTAACCCAAGCACTATGGCAACAGAATGTAAGATAAAGTAGGTCACGAATTTCAACTGGAAAGGCTTCAGCGATACAAAACCCAGCTCTAATATGTTGCTCATCTTTTAGGGCTCTTTATTTCAAAATTCTTCTATTCCACCCACCCCAGTCAATGTTATCTAAATGACAACCTACTCTATCCGTGGTTCTCAACCTTCCTAATGCCATGATGTATTTTCATTGTTACAAAGGGGTCGCGGCCCACAGGTTGAGAACAGCTGTACATTATAGATCAGATACTTCAGTGAGAATTTTTTCAATCTCATTATTTATTTTACTTCGTTAATGTACTGGCAGTATTCATCCGCATACTCACAAATAAACAGAGAAGGAAATCCCAGATGAAAGGAACATCCTATGCAGGTTTACAGTCATGTTCTGTTGCTGTTGGGTAGATAGAACCATCTATGGTCTCCTAGAAATGCAGTGGGAAACCTACACCAGCTGCCTAGTCTACTGTCTTTCTACCCAGGAAATAAAACAAAATTAAGTTCTAATCCTTTTTACGGCATTTTTTGCTTCCATCGTATTTTGCCTTTGGGGAAAGTATGTCCCTCTATCTTAATAACCCTTATTTTTTCATTTCTACTCCAACCATCTCTCCCACCCCCCTCCAGGACCTTTCCATGCTAAAACCCTTTCTTCTTTTTCCTCTTTTGTCTCTTTTTCATGCATAGAACGTAGAGGTCTATACTAGTGTTTTTCAGCCATTTTTGTCTTACAGCACACTTGAACCTATAGTTAAACTTCCTTGGCACTCTTATATTATGTTGATAAAAAAAGAGTAAAAAAAATAAGAATATAATTATTGTACTTTAAACCTCTTCCAAAAATAATTAATTAATGGTCTTTAAATTTTTTCATGGCACACCAGTGTGCTGAGGAAACACCAGTTGAAAATCACTGGTTTATAGAATCAGACAAATTCTAAAAGTTCTAAAGGTTTAATCTGCCACAATAATAGCTGTGTGCTCTTAGGAAAACTGCTTACCTTCTTTGAACCTCATGTTCTTCAAAGATTCTCAAGGTTGCGGTGAACACTAAAGTGAAACAAATCATGTGAGGCTCTAACTCTCCTCTCACTTGAAGTGTTGCCTCCTGCTCAATTTATAAACCTCCCTGGCTTTCTCATTTCCTGCACACACATTTCCTAAACACACACACACAGAAAAGTGTACACTTTCCCTCAACCGTGTTGCACACTTCAGCTTTCCACTTGTCCTTCACTGGCTCAGTTTGTTCAGACTCACTCCCCATTCAGTCCATTCCAGCCTTATATTGCAACCTGAATGCCACTCCTACCTCTCTTCTGCATCTGCTCCAGAAACGACATACCAAATTGCCAAATTCAACCTTCTTTCTTCAATTGTAAACCACTTTATCTGTCTTCAGCATTTGGCACCATTGAATATTTGTCCTCTCGAAAGTTTTCCTTCTCTTCTCTTCTCTCCCGTGGAACTGGAGGAGCTCTGGTTCTCCTCCTCGCAGACAGCTCCTTCCCTGGCCCCTATTCTAACCCTGCTGCCCTTCACTGCTTCTTGGGGTGGGTTTGCTCATGCCAATTTGCCCACTGATGGGAATATGAAATGGTGAAAATGTAAAACCATAGTAGGTGGCTCCCATCACAGACCTCAGAAAGTAGTGTCATACTGGCAAAAGTTTTGGCAAAATGGAGATAACTTTTTCAGATAAACTTAATGTTGCTCCCTAACCGATAAATGTTGAAGTGATCTTTAAACTGCTTCACAGCCCAGCCACACAGAACAAAGTAAGAGAAAACGGGAACATGCATGCAGAGCTTTACAGCAAGCACATTACAGAATATAATTCCTTGTCTTCTTTTATTACCCAGATCTGTATGGCATCTAATAGGAGCATAAATATCTAACACCACACACATAACTGCTAAACACGAGTTGAGCTTTTCCTACTTTTATATTTTAAATCCGTTATCCAAAGAAGTCTTTATTCTATTGCACATCACTTATGACTGTCACACAAGCACCAAGAAAAGAAACAGAATCAATACTGAACAAAGAAAAGCCTTAGCCCCCTTTGCAAGCTTCATCAATTATCAACTAAGAAAGCATCGAAGGCAATACAAAAAATCACAGTGTGTGTCCCCGCAGTTTGTTACAGAGGTGTCAGTTAGTGACACAGGTTCTTGGATAAGATTGGCTTAATTCAAATTCCAGGTCTATGACTTATTTGTCATATGAAGTTGGGAAAGTTATTTTTTCTCTTTAAGACTCCATTTTGCTGCTCATAAAGCAGGACAAATAATGATACTTATTTCACAAAGATTTTTGAAAGATTAAATGAGAAAATGTATGTACAGAACTTAGCACAGCATAAGGCCCACGGTTTGCATTCAAAATATTTTTTTCTTTTGTTGCATTCTTAGATTTAACTTCTTCCTTTCTGGGAAATTAACAAGTGTGTTTGTGTGCAACGAAAGTGGGAGATAAAACAGGGGAAACTTGGATGCAAGAAGATAGTCATTTCTGGTGAAAATTTAAAAGGCCACAATCTCTGCCAGTGTAAAAGGTGACCCTAGTTTACTACTTCCTTCAGCAAACGTGGAGGAGATTTCAGCTCCTGACCTGGAGAAAGAGAAAAGATGTCCAACACCCTTTATCAAAGTGGTGATAAGGAGGAAGAATTGCCTCCTCAAACCTTTTCTGCACCAGAAAGTTAACTAGTAAACCAGAGAGCTAGTAAAACATTATTTCTGGATGTGTCTGTGAGAATAGCATTTGAATTAGAAAGCTGAGTAAAGAAAATTTCCCTTGTCAATGCAGGTGGGCATTATCCAATGTGTCAGGGCCTACACAGAACAAAAGGAAAGAGAAAGGGCAAATTTGTTCTCTCTTCAGGAGCCATGACATACATCTTCTCCTGCCTTTAGATATCAACACTCCTGGGTCTAGCGCCTTCTTGAACTAGGACTTACCTCACTGACTCCCCTGGGTCTCAGGCATTCAGGCTTCAACTGGAATGACTCCATTAGTTTTCCTGGGCCTCCAGTTTACAGATTATGTGATTTCTCAGACTCCAGAATCACATGAGTTACTGTCTATAATTAATTACAGAAGGACCTCTGTAAGTTGACCACACAAGGAACCATAACAAACTGGTCAACATACAGAGGTGGTCAACGTAAGGCACTAGGCCTACTATACCGATACATACATGTGGTGCGTGTCTGGTCTATGAAAATTAGGTCAACTTAAGGAGGTGGTCAATGTAGGGAGGTGGTCAACTATGGAGGTTCTCCTAGAATTAATTAATTTGTGTGTGAAGCCCACTGGTTCTATTTTTCTAGTGAACCCTGACTAATGCAATTATGATTATAAAAGAATTCCTATTACGAATATTGGAAAATGCAAACACATATAAAGAAGAAAATAAAAAAACCATGATCTGGGGCAGTGCCTGTGGCTCAGTAGGTAGGGCACCAGCCCCATATACCGAGGGTGGCAGGTTCAAACCTGGCTCCGGCCAAACTGCAACAAAAAAAAAATAGCCGGGCATTGTGGCAGGTGCCTGTAGTCTCAGCTACTTGGGAGACTGAGACAAGAGAATCACTTAAGCCCAGGAGTTGAAGATTGTTGTGAGCTGTGACATCACAGCACTCTACAGAGGGCAATAAAGTGAGACTCTGTCTCTAAAAAAAAAAAAAAAAAAAGCTCTCACAACTAAGAGATAACCTCTATTAATTTTTTAAGCAATTTTTAAAGTCATGTTCTATACATCTTTTTGCATATCTATAATCAGTATATTAGTTTTGACTCCTTTCCAATTGTTCTATTACAAGCGTTTTTCGATGTCACTGAAAATATATTCAAAACATTTGCTGTAATGACTATAAAATTGTCCTTTAGATGAATATGCCACAATTTATGTATTTATTTTAATAACTCTTACTTTCTAATCACAAAATAATTATATCCATTTGTAAAATTAGAAAATGTGATATATAAATCACCCCTAATTTTATTGCTCAGATATAATCCCTGATAATATTTTGATATATTTTCTTCTAGTATTTTTTTATGATTAGCTATTACATACTTAAAATAATTGAAGTCGTATATTATAAGTATTTTCCCATATCATTAAAAATGGTTTCCAAATATAATTTTTAGTGCCTGTGAAATACTAAATGATGTGTACCTGATCTCACTCCTTTACTGGTAAGGAGGAAAGAAATTTTCAGCCAATAAGGACAGAAAATTTCCAGAAATAGAGGGTAAAGGGCTATGTAAGGCCATGCACACTAAGTTTGGACTTGCTTGGCATACAAAAACAAAGCTGTTTCTCCTCAAACCCAGGTCACCAAATCCAAGGGAGGATACCTGTTTGAAAAAATTAATACCAAAAAAAAAAAAAAAAAAAAAAAAGCTATTTTAAGTAGAGATAAGAAGGTAAAAAGAAAGGGAGGAAGAGAGGAAGGAAAGGGAAAACTTACTAGCTGGAGAAAAAGAAGTTCCACCACTGCTGAATTTAAAGGCTCAAACTCTATCTTTAGGTCTTTCTTATTCATTTTCTCTCATTTCTACTCATCTATGGTGGCATCATTCTCTCCCAATATGGACAATAAGGATATTTTCCAGAAAGAAAGACGATCATATGACTCTCCAGCTTATGTCATCTTTACAACTCTTAATTCCAGGAGAAGAGGGGGTATTTTTTTCTGATAGCACCAGAAGAAAATTACCAAAGAGGATTCTCATGGTCTAAGCTGAACCAATTGCTGTGGTCAGGGGTGGGGTTGGGGATGGTATGTGATTGGTAAAGCTGGTGCCTGGGGACCAAATCTACCGGGGTGCAGGAGTGTCAGCTCCACTGAGCTGTATGATGGGAAGAATTGGGATGACAGAGTCACAGCCAAACAGGTAAGAGGTCAATGGTTACATCAGCACAGGTGGCAGGATCACGAAAAGGGAAAGGAAAACAGGCCGGGAGTGTTTCCAGGACGGAGCATTCTAGGTCAGGCATGGTGGCTCATACCTATAATCCTAGAGGGCAAGGCGAGTGGATTGCTTGAGCTCAGGAGTTTGAGACCAGCCAGAGTAAGAGTGAGACCTCATCTCTTCTAAAATTACAAAAACTAGCCAGCCATCATAGAAAAACAGCTACTCAGGAGGCTGAGGTAGGAGAATCGCTTGAGCCCAAGAGTTTGAGGTTGCTGTGAACTCTGACACCGTAGCATTCTACTCAGGACCACAGCAAGACTCTGTCTAAAAAGAAGAAAGAAAAAAAGAAAAAACCCCAGACTGACCAACTAGGTGCATTTGTGCACTTTCAGGAACAGAAATGGGAGCTGTCGCTCTCAGTAGAGACGGGCTCCAGGAATACACCTTAATGTATTTAAACATTTACATTAACATTTCTACTCTGTTAACCATTAAAATTGCTTCCACCTTCCTTCTACATCAGTTACTCTGCTAAGAATTATTTTCTTTTTTCATTTATTTTACAATATTTATTCATTTATGATTGTAAAATAAGCATATGTTCATAATAAAATATCTCCAAGTTTATTGTTTTTTAAAATCATCTTTTTTAAATTATTGTTTCAGCTTAATTTGAGGGTACTAAGAATTAGGTTACAATGTTTTTGCATTTGTTAGGTTAAGTCCCTCTTATAATTGTGTCCTGCCCCCAAGAGGTGTGCTGTACACCCTAACATTGTGCCCATTAAGTGGGAGCACATCCTTCCTTCTTCCCCTCCCCACTACCTCAGTCCCCCATCCCTCAACTTGAATTGAGTTTTTCTCTTATGTGGGTATGTATTAGATTGTCTGTCTATTGGCTTCATATAAGAATTGAGTACATTGAATTCTTGCTTCTCCATTCTCATGATACTTTACTAAGAACAATGTGTTTCAACTCCATTCATCCAGGTTAATACAAAACATGTAAAGTCTCCATCTTTTTAATGGCTAAATAGTATTCCATGGTGTACATATACCATAGTTAGTTAATCTATTCCTGGGTTGGTGGTTATATAGGTTATTTCCACATCTTGGCAATTGTAAATTGAGGGACAATAAACATCTAGTGCAAATGTCCTTATGATAAAAGGATTTTTTTTTTCTTCTGGGTAGATGATTAGTAGTGGGATTGTGGAATCAAATGGGAGGTCTAATTTGAGTTCCTTGAGGATTCTCCAAACTTCCTTCCAAAGAGGCTGTATTAGTTTGCATTATCTCCAAAGCAATTGTGAAATTCTTTTTCTGGAATAGCCATCAGAGCTGTCATCCTGCTAGCTGACAATTAAATTCATGAACTCATCTAGGAAAAGTGCTTTGAAGATGGACTAGGCACTGGTGTCAGGGCATAGCTTACCGAGGGGAGTACCTGGAAGGTGACCATGATGATATTCAGCAATGAGGTAGGTAGCACTTTTGCTAGAATGACTTCCCAAACTCAATTGTCCAACCTCTTACATAAATACAATCGGGGTATCATGCAAGAAAAAATTATTTTGATTTTGTTTAAAACCAAACAAAAAACAGTCTGTCATTATACAGTCTTTAATTCCGAATTCTGATAGGTATATATTTCATCATATAACTTTTGTCAAAAATTTTTAACCATTTCTTGATTTGGGGACACAGAGTTTTCCCTATTATAGGTATATCTATGTTAGGTACAAATATTTGTCTGCATCTCTGATTATTCTCTGGCATAGATTCCCGGGAGTGGAGATACTAGGCCAAAGTGTGTGAACATCCTTAACCAGTACAACCACCCAGACTAGCTTGGGGTTAACTAGGCCAAAGTTTAAGGTGAGGGGAAATGGACACATCTTGTAAGACCCTACAAACAGAATGGGGGTGCTGGGAAGCCAAGAAAAACAAAGTTGAACATGAAGGCTTCATGGGAAAAAAACAAGATTTGTTTAGGTTGCCATTTAACGAGATTAATCTTGTTAATAGCTAGAAATTGGGGGGGTCTCCTATTCCAATTTACACAGCTGTCCCTAGTGAATGGATGCCTGGGAAAATTAAGCCCCTTTCACCTGTCACCCTCATTTCACTTCTAATCTAAGGTGAGCCCCATCTGCACCCCTGCTCCCCCAACTACCCAGGCTATTCCCAGAGAGAATGATCTCCACCCAAGGATTCCTGCAGAACAGAGTGAAGAATTTTTTTCACCAGGAATGTTCTACAGTCTTTTTTCACTTTCCAGAACACTGGACACATGCTGCTCTGTGGGAAGCGAGGAGAAGGCGAGAAGCCAGGGTGGGAGTGAGTAAAGAGCCCCCGGCATCTGAGGGCAGCCAGCAGGACTGGCAAAGAGGGCACAAGGCCGGGCTGAGAAAGCAGGATGGGGGCAAAACGGGAGGAGGAGAGGGGCCACTGCAGGGACCACGGGAAGCAGGAGAGATCCGGGGCTGCCGTGAATGAGGGGCTTTGGAGAAAAGAACTACGGCCACGAGGACTTCTGAGCTGCTTTTTAGAAGGTGCCGGGCATCTGGTCTGACTCTTCAGGAACACCAAGGGTAAAGGTAGGCTTTAATTTTCAAGGTTCCCAAGTATAGATTCGCATTTCTTTTCAACGTGATTCTGTACAGAGACTGGCACATAGGAAACCTGGAATAAACTTTTAAAAATGACCAAAATATGAACCTATCTATTCTCCTTGGAAAGAGGAACTTGCTCTGTTTTACACAGGATCTGTGAAATTATTTACTACCCTCCCCCTTTTTTCCCCTTTACTCACTCTATCTCAATGCTTAATAATTTCCTATTCTGTGATTAAATGGACTTGGTCTTGTGGTTGTGGAAACGGTATTCTGAAGTAAGTTCTTTGGTCTTATTTCCACTCTGTGAGTTTTTTCCCATTTGTTAACTAATCGTAGCTCACTATTACAGCAAGGGCCTTGCTTTACCTGTCCTTGCACACTCCAGAGATTGCACGTGAGGCTTTATACCTACTATTGCAATATGCAGACAGCAGCTGCTAAACTATAGTGAAGGTAGAAAAACAAATAATGGAAGGAGAAATTTTTCAAATATTAAAGAAGCCTGCTTTGTCTTCATTATTCAGCAAATCAACAAACATGTATTGAGGATTTAATACAGATGAAACTATCATGTCTTTAATCTATTGTGCAAACTGTTCTCTTCTCCCCCCAAGAACGTGACTTTTCATCAGTTGATCATTTTAAAATTGGCTTGAAGCAAAGCACATCCTAAAATGAAGAAGAAAGTGGAAATTCTTTCTGATCAAAATCTGACCTCTGTTGTCATAAGGAAGCAGCCCTGGAGAGTTTGCCACTTCTACAAAGGAAAGCACCCTTTGTGTTTTGAGGTGTTCCGGGTTCTTTGATCAGAAAGTGCTGTGGCCTGATAATTAAGGTATGTACTTGACATAGTTCATCCCATCTCAGAATGAAAGGGGGAAAGGAAAGTGGAGGTTTGGCAGTCTGGGAAGGGAGAGGCCTTCAAATGCCAGTCTCAAGACAATAAAGGGTGTCCCAGAGCCAAGCAATGCCATCACAGCCTCCTCTGAGGACACTGGTGGTGGTGGACAAAGTGGGCAGGGGTTTCAGGAATTGCCCAAGTGTGTGTGGGCACCGCCCTGCACCACGGTGAAGCCGAGAGAAGGCAAGTAACTGTGTTGTGTTCTTCAAATAATTCCTGGCGTCTCCTTTCACCATGTCAGCTTCCCATCACACACTTGGCACACAGTCCAGACGTGATCCCTTTCCTGCTGGTCTCACAGGCCATGGGAGAGCAAGCACTTTGTTACTAAGAGGAACTTAGTGATTGCAGTGGGGGTAGAAAATGGTAAAGTGGCCAACCCTCCTACTGTGCCCCTCCGGGTTTTAGCGCTGAAAGTTGCTCAGTTCCTTGTTTGGTTACCTCTTCACCTATGGCAGTGGTGTTAGCGAAAATGCACACAGCCATGAATTCACAAAAGAATTTGTGAACTTCAAAATGTTCCGATTGTGGCTACAGAAATACCAGTTACTCAGTTATAAAGCCAGAAATGCATTATTGGACAAGGAACGTGGGAAGTGTGGGCCATCTGCGGATGGATTTGCAAACTCTCACTGCAGACACTGGGGAAGGGGGATCCTGCCACGTTTTCAGGAAGCAAATATGACAAGAAAAAAATAGAGAACGGTCTGTTTCCTCATTTAAAATAAGCAGAAAGCTGTTTGATAACTACTTTATTATGGATGTATTTTGATATTAGTAAAAGTTTTTGTTCATCTGTCTTGAGTGTAGAGAATGTAACTCTTCACAAGGGATTTCATTGATTCAGTCGTAACCACGCCCCACCACCCTAGCCCGGTGATTCTCATGGTTTTAACTTCTATAACTTTGAATTCTCCTAATAACATGACCTGAAGGATGTAAACTTCGTGCTGAAATCTGAAAGAGATACTGTTTGGGAGGGTGTTTTAAAAAAATTAACATTCTTCTGAGAACCATCAGCTTCATGTACTGCTGACACATCTTGGGGGTCTCTAACCTAAACCAGGCAGGAGGCGTGGCCAAATCCTCTCCACTCTCCCCAGTTGCTGGTCTCCCCCTCCCCCCAGCCCTCTCTCTTTTCTCCTTCTGATTTGCAGAGAACACAGGAAACCTGAAAGGGCACCTCCTTCCAGTCTCCCACTTCCTTGGGGCCCTATCAAAACAAGCTGCTCCCCCCCTGCCAAATGGATGCGGGTCTCCACCCAGCCCTGCCCATCCCCCAGCTCTCCCCAGATGCTCCCTTTGCTGCCCCTTCTCCGCCCATCCTGAGCCTCAGACACACTAAGCTCACTCCCTCCCATAAAGGAAATTATTTTCCGATCCCAATTGTTCTCAGCGTTTGCAGCTCATTAGAACCACCTGGGGACCATTTAAAACATTTACCATACCCAGGCCGCACCTCACAACAATTAAGGCAGAATCGCCAGGGTGGGGCCCGCTGGCACCAGTTTTCGATGCTCCCCAGGTGATCCCAATGTGCAGCCAGGATTCAGAAACCCTGACCTGACCTGACTGTCCCTCCATCTACCCCCATCTGTCCTCATTCATTATGCAACTTGACTTGCTACCTCCTTTTTCTGACTGTTTATTTAGGCCTCTATCAGGGCAACCCATACCTCCCAGTGCCTTCAGGTCACTTCAGGGAAGATGAGTTAAATTAGGCTTTCTCACCAGAGGGCCATGAGGTGCCTGATTGTTCTGAATAACTGTGATTAAGCTGGCAGGTGCCTGTGTTCCTAAGTAATCGCCATTAGTGTTTAATTTGGAGCCACTGTTGTTCTGGATACACTGTAAGGCCCCAAGGCTTTCCACCTGTGGGGAAAAGATGCTCGCTCACCTCCCCCATGAGCTGAGTGAAGGCAGCTGTCCCTGCCCCCCTCCCCCTGCCTGTTTGCTGGCCACTGTGAGTTGACTAGAGGGCATGTCACAGCTACCTTCGGCTCCTCCGTTCTTTTTCAGTTTGAGTGAATCCAGAGTGAACCATTTCAGTGTCAACCATTGGCACTACAGTCCCCGAAGAGCTTCTCACAGCTAAATCCCTCTTTGCCACCATTACCTTAGTAGGCTGAGCCACGCTGACCCTGTTGGCCACCTCACCCTTCTGGGAACCCCCTCTTGCTTTGCCTTCCCCACACTGCCTCCTCCTGGCTTTCTTCCCCTCTTCTCCTCCTCTCTTCAGGACCCTCCACTCACCCTCGCTGGGCAACATCACGCACTCTCTGGGCTTCTCTTGCCATCCACATGCCACTCATGCCTCCCAGAGAGCCAGCACAGCTTTTCCAGGCCCTCCTATCTGCAGCTGCCTTCTGACCAGCTCCACATGGAGATCTCAGTAGCCCCTTCAATCCAATGCCAAGACCGAAACATGTTCTTCCTTCCTTGTTTCCTATTTCAGGCTATACCCAGTTGCCCAAGTCAGGTGGGCACACACCTTCATTTGTTCTCTCGGAGCCCCAGCCAGTTTACCATCTATCTTCATGTAGAAATGCTGACTCTAAATCTGAAAGCACCAAGCTATAAACTAGTCTGAAATAATTCAACAAAAAGGTTTCGTATACTTAGCATATGTAAGTGCATATACTTAGAGTTGCCACATCTACTATGTATTTAAAAATGCTACGAGCATGTTAAAAGTTTGAAAATGTGAGTAATGCTTCCAAATTCTACTTATGTTTTCTTTCTAAAAAGAATCATGCAGCTGTTCGCTAATCTAAGGAGGCAACTTCTTTAGTTCTCTTGCTTCGTATCAGGTAAGGACCATGTGTTCCCTATGGGGTGGGAACCCTGGAGAAAAGACCAATTTTGATGATGATAATGCTGGTTGAAATTCTGTAGCCTTTCAGATATTCATTTTCAAAGGAAACAATCCAAAAAAAAAAAAAAACAAAAAAAAAAAACTAAAGTTCTAAAGGCTGTTTTTCTTTCATGTTTACAAAGCCAGTTTCTGAAATATAAATAAATTTCAGTTACCGATTTCTCCGTAGGACCCCTAAGTGGCTTTGAGGAATTCCTGGGGTTAATAATTTGTTGCAGCATGAAACTCCACTTCACTCCCCCTGGCCCATCTGCACGTTTTGCATGCATAGAGGCTGTTCCTGTGCATGTGCGTCTAACCCTTTGCATGTGGAATGAGTATGCTTTCAAAGAGCAGGCCTGCGGAAGTTCTAAAGGAGGTGGTGAGTACTTGGAGGGAGTCCAGCCTGGGGCTGCAGATGGCACTGTTGGGTGGGGAGGGGCTGGAGTTACAGCTCCGGAGCAGTTGGTCTTTGCTCTATGGACCCTCCCTGCTCTTGAGTGGATGGCGCTGGCTCTGAGAATTTACTGTTTATGAGCTGCTTCTACATGGCACTGAGTAGTAAATCTGTGGAGGAAAACAGGCTACTTTTAATGAATGCAGGATAATCTGCTCCCCTAGTTTGCCGCTTTAAGGGAAATATTTATTCTAAAGCCTAAACCAGCGTCAGTATTTGACAATAATGAAGAATGTTAGTAGTGAGCATCAAAATTCATCAAATTAACTTGTCATCAAAGAGGAAGTGAATAACAAGGGGCTAGTTATGATGGGGGGCCAGGGTGTTGGTGTCTCAATCTTTTTCACTTAGCTCCACAGACAGCCAATTTTCTAGTGACCATAATATTAATAGTTTACATGGGTTTAAGTCATATCACTGCTTGAGGAGGCTGCTAGATGGGAAAAGAGGGGAGTGAGAGTATTTGATCTAAGAAAGAACATTTCAAACATTGGAATAGGATAGCTGAGGAACATTCTCATTCAGGCTTTTTTACACCAAAGTTTGTACTGAGAAGTTAAAGTGGTAATAAAGGTCAGGACTGAGAACAGAGTAGTCAGCACCAGCCCCTGGTTGATTTTTGACTCTGAGCTCCAGCTATGAAGTAATTGCCTTTGGGAGGAATGGCCGACAGCTCAGGACAGACCCAGAAACCAGAAGGAGGGGACGGTATTACTTTTGAAGATTCCTTTTCCATTGACCTTGCACTCCTCAGTGCCTTGCTCAGCTCTTTACACATAGTTGGCTCTCAAAAATAGTATTTGTTGAGCTGAAGAGATGGGCTACCAACCAAACAAGCACAGTAAGTAGGGGAGAAGGGGCCTGGTAAGTACCTCGGTACTTATGGAGCTTGCACAGTTGAGAGAAAATTGGGCAAGTGAACTCTGAGGGAGGCACACAGGAAGAAGTGGCTGATGTGATCTGTCACATGTCTTTTGATGGGGTGACAACTCAAATGCCTTGCTTCTCAGAAAATTCAAAACAATGAGAATCAAATACCACCATTTATCAGGAAATATGGAGTTTGTATAGGAAGGATCGTGTGGGGAAGTCGCGTTACCCACTTAACAGGCACTCACCCTGGGAGGAGACATCCTGCTCAGTGGAGATCACCCCTGGTCCCTCACTGCAGTAGAGTTAGCTGGGAAGCCATGGAATGGCTGCACCCTCCAAGTTACTTCTCAATGTCCTGAAGCTGACTTAATAATTCTTCAACTATGGTGAAGGAACTTCAGAGGAAGCACATTGAAAGCAAGAGACAGTCTATGTCATCTTAAGACTGAAATGTCAACTGTCAGATAGTCAGGTTGGTGGAAAAAGTAATCAAAGGGTAACACATTGTTTTGTATGCGTATTCCTTGATAATGATTTCTCACAGACATCTGTTATGCAAAAATAAACGTTAATGCAAACTTTTATACTGAACCAATTTTAAGGTCATCAAGTAGCAGCTCTTAGAGACTGTTAGAGGATAATTAGTACAGAGAGGGTTGCAGGAACTAACAGTAAAATGAGGTTGTCCAGGGTAGACGAGCACAGGGCCTGGACCTGGTGAAGTTATATCTTTCGGAGAAGTGCAAAATAAAGAGCCTCAGAGGGTACAAAACAGGTAGAGATGATCAGAAAAAGAACAGGAGAGGTCATGGGATGAGATAGATACCAGAAGTTGCCAAAAAGTGGCAGTGAAGTTTAAAGAGTATAATTATGAGCTTTTTAGATTTACTTCATTTTAGCATTTTCTTTTGCTATCTAGCTCTTTAGAGCTTCAGAGATTTCTATACCCACTTGGATATTTTTGGGTTCAATGACCCAAATACATAAAACCTGCCCAGAAGCTTCACAAGTATATACCAGGCCCGTGCTTCCTAAATCACAGGAGCTGACAGTAAGGCAAACTATTTGACATCAGGTGGTCCTGGAAAGCTGTAAGTAAAGCCAGAACTGTTTTCTCCCAACCTTTGCTTTGAACACTGAGGAATCACAGTTATAATATCTTCATGTGGAAGCCTTTCAACTCCTCAGTCATTTTTACTATCTATAGAAAGGCCTCTTCCCAGACTTTTATTCTTTTTTTTTTTAATTTTTTTTAATTTTTAATTTTTAATTTCAACTAGCTTGTGCATTCTTTCTTGTTTGAAGTGCTCTTTTTTGTTGTTCATTTTCTTCTTCCTCTGGCGATGCTCGGCTGTTTTTGATGTTAGTAGAGATGGGGTCTTACTCTGGCTCACTGCTGGTCATACTGGTCTCCAACCTCTGAGCTCAGGCAATCCACCCGCCTCAGCCTCCCACAGCACTGGGACTACAGGCGTGAGCCACCACGCCTGGCCTATTCTTTTTTTTTTTTTAATAAAAAGTTGTAGTATTACTCATTAGGAAAAAAAAAAAACCCTCATTATAGAAAATATAAGAATTTGGGGAGAATCACTCATTATACCAAGATCCAGTCTCTGTTAACATTTTAAAGTGTTTCTTTTTTGTCTTTTTTCTGCAAACTTGAAATTTTTCTTTTTCACAGTTCTGTGGGAGAGGGTTGGTTTGTTTGTTTTTAAGACAGTCTTGCTCTGTTGCCTGGGCTAGTGTGCAGTGGCCTCATCACAGCTCAATGCAACCTCAAAGTCTTGGGCTCAAGTGATCCTCCTGCCTCACCCCTCCCAAGCAGCTGGGACTACAGGTGCACAGCACTATCCCTGACTACTTTTTCTTTTTTGTGGAGACAGGCATCTCAGTTTTGCTCAGGCTGGTCTCAAACTCCGGAACTAAGATAACCCTCCTGCCTTGGCCTCCTAGAGAGAATTATAGACACAAGGTACTGTGCCCAACTAGTTATACTTTTAATAAATATGTTGATTTTTTCCACTTGACATTGTATAATTAGTTTCCCACTTTATGACAAAGTCCTCATAAGCATTATTTTTAATGGTTGCATTACATCATCTAATTAATGAGATCCCTATGGCTAAACATTTGTATTATCTAATTTTTTTACTGTTGCAAAGAACTCTGCCTTTAACATGTTCTTAAAGATTTTACAATTTGTGATAATATTTAATTTAACAGATTAAGAGAGAGGAATGTTTTTGAGGCTATTAATTTCATTTGCTAACTTGCCTTTTAAGTCAGGTGACTGGCATTCTGCTATGAGCCCAGGTAGTAGAGTCAAATCAGGCTGAATCCTAGATCCGTTAGCTGGAATGAAACCCTCAGAAGCCCTGAGAAACAGTAACCATGTATGGGGCCTTTTCCTCCCTCACATAAGTAACTCAAAATAAATATAACAGCAAGCTGAAAATATGTTGTAAAGAAGGTTAATAATGGATCTTTCCCAGTGATATGCATTTTAATGCTTTTGTTTTTTGAATATCAAATTTAAAATTCCATTAAAATTTTTTTCACAACTTTTTTGGTGGGATAGCCCTTACTTTAGTACACATTTCTCATTGATACAATGATAGAAATCCACCCTTTGTATCTGCGAGAAGTCATTAAGTGGATGGCTCTGTCAACTTTTTCCTTACACTGAAGATAATGTCCATTTCACTGGGTTACAGGTTGAATCAGTTTGTTTTGCATAGTACTTGCCATGGAGTAGGCGCTCAGTAAGTGATAGCTGCCATTATTATTTTTAAAGAGCTATATGATGGTTTATATTTTCAAATGTCACAAAGTCTAACAGCATTTACCATTAAAAACACCTGTGCTTATGTGATAGCCTTTTTAAAAAAAAGTCTCAATATTTCTTAATTTACCTTTGTGTACGAATGAGGTTGGACCTTTTTTTCTTGTGTTTGTTAATCTGTTATATTCCCATTTAGAATTACATGTTCTATAGGTTCAAATCTCAATTTTTAAAGTCATTTGCTCTGTTAGCCCTTGCTAGCAGGCAAGGGAACACCCAGTGTCCACAGGACTAAACAATAAGGAAAAGTACTGTCTTCCAAAAGAGGAAACCCCCAGATGGGGTACCTTGGGGAGGGAGGGAGTACAGTTAGGTTCTAGGCCTTTTTCCTTAGATGGCTTTTCTCTGCCCTACCTATATGATCACCAGATCATGCACCTGCAAATATTTGGTTAGAAAAACAGTTAGGTGGACATACCCAGCTAACCTCGGTAGAAATTGAAAGAGGGGTGTGTTTAATCACCTAAGCGACACGTCTGGTGACAGCTGTTCCTTCCCAGCCCTGCCCAAGCCAGGTTCATAATCAAAGCCTGCTGTGCAGGTTGCCCTTCCCCCATCCTCCGTTGTCCTGGTCAGGGGGCACTTCCAGGTATCACATCTACATGAAACACCTGCCAGAGGCAAAAAAAAGGCACTGTTTATAAGAGCAGGGAATTGTTTCCCAGATGCCCCATCGATTATTTTCTCCTCTCATTTTGCTAGCATTTGCCACATGTCAATTCCCAAATCCAATCACTAAAACCACACGCACCTTCTATTCCACACCGAGACCATTCAGGACTCGCCTTCTGGCCTGGGGAGCAGACCAGGCTCCCTTGAACACAGGGAAGGATTACCTGCTAGAAGTCAGGGTTTGATCCTGAACCCGGCTGGAGTGGAGCTGGGAATGAACAGTTGTCTCATAGTCAAAAACAGTCCATACCCCAATAGGTGAGGGGCTTGGTGTGCCCTACACCCCTCTGACACTCAATTTTTACCTGGACAACTGGGAATGTCCACTTCGTAATTTTTTTTTTTTTAACCAAATATTTGCAAAGTATCCAGCACAAACCTAGCCTGGGGAAGGTGCTCAGAAATTGTATCTCTGCTGATTTCAATTTATCTGCAGGAGCATTTTATGCAATAACCTGTCATCTTTCATATTTCATGCAAATATTCTAAGTTTATCAAGAATTATTAATTGGAGTAAGACACCCACAGAAGTTTGTTTGGTAATGTTTGTATAATCAAATGCATTAATTCTTTTTCACTTTTTAAATCTCTGCCAACACTTTTAAGCTAAGAAAGTATCCCCCCAACCTTTTTTTAATTTGCCCACACTGATGATACAAAGTCACATTTTTTTCTTCTAGTCTTTTATGATGTGATTTCTTACATTCTTTTTAATCTCTATCATGTTTGGTGTGGTAGTAACTGGAAAATTTAGACTTACCCTGATTTATTTCCTAAACACATAACCAATTGTTTCAACATCACTTACGAAATAATGTTTATCTCACAGATTGTGATGCCTTCCTCATGACATTATGTTTCTATGAAATCTAGGAGGAGACAGGAATATCTCTCGTGAAAACCAGAGGGGTAGTGAAAAAGCACCACACACACCCCACTCCCTACACTGCAACCAAATTTATAAATTTAAGAATGGCATTATATAAAATTCAGTCTGTTCACTTGGTCAATTACTCTTCATTTTCTCAAATTTTCCTTAAACACATTCAGTTCATTTTTTTGTAGTTTCCCTCATGATGCTGATTAAGATGATCATTGGTGTGGTGACTCTTCTAAGTGTCTGGGATGTGTAGCCTTTAGAACAGTGTGCTGGAGTTTCCATGTGGCTGCCCCAGTGCTTTTGTCCATGACAACTCCCTCCATTTTTTAACAATAAATATATAAATCTGCATACCTTTTCCATTCTCAACTATCCTTCCCTTACTATGCTACAAAGCAGAAACTCTCGTTTTTACAGTTCTTTCTGTTCCCACTTGTCATCAGTTCCAGCCAAACTGGATTATGTGTTAATCCTTAAACATGCTGTGTACTTTCTCACCTCCGCTCCCCTGTTTGCCACTCCCTGCAGCTGGTAAGCACCATCTCCT
This sequence comes from Loris lydekkerianus, assembly GCA_963574355.1. NCBI lineage: Eukaryota > Metazoa > Chordata > Mammalia > Primates > Lorisidae > Loris > Loris lydekkerianus. The sequence continues at coordinate 22,832 of CAUYPK010055732.1, forward strand.
CCTTCCGCATTTCCTTCTGTACAAATCCTAAAATGATGTTTGACATGTTGGAAATAGCCTAATGGTTAAATAAAATATTTAAATTCAATGGAATATTATACAATAACCAAAAATGAACAAAAGCAGAGGAAAAAGAGGAGAAATGTTTACTAAAATACGTATAAACAAACTGTATACGCAACTTGATAATAAGCAGGTGCAATGGTCAAGCATGGCAGAAGGGCTGTGAGAACTAGGGTAACCATGGACCTGTCAGGATCTAGTCCTGAGATTGTCCTTGCTAAAAACTGTGTGTGTGTGTGTGTCTCTCTCTTATTATTACTTTTTTCTCCTTCTCTTCCACAAAAGAAGCTTTCTCCTTGGGGACAGAGGGTGAGGGTGGAAAATGACAGCTAGAATGTACAACTCTGTGGACCAGTCCTGATTCTCTCCTTTCTTTTCCTCCCCCCCTCCTTTCTTTCAACAGGGTCTTGTTCTGTCACCCAGGCTGAAGTGCAGTGGCACAATCTTATCCTACTGCAGCCTACAAGCCGTCCTCATGCCAGAGCCTCCTGAGCAGCTAGGACTACAGGCACCAGCCACCACTCCCAGCAGCCAGTCCTAAATTTTTTAAATCCCCCGGGAGGACTCTGACAGGCCCAGTTTAACAGGCCCACCTTAGACCAGTCGCCATGGTCACAGGAATGGCTAGCAAAGTAAGAGTCCTCCCCTGTTATCAGGGGGGAGGGCACCTGATTGGAATCACCTGTGGGAGGAGAGCAACAGGTCCCCAAAGGAAAGGTAGGGGGTGTGTGTGTGTGTAATAAGAAGAGGGGAGCAGACGATCAGAGGAGAAGCAGCCAAGATGCTGAGTAGACAAACAACAGTTGTGTTCTACAAATAGGCTTGGAGGGTGACTTGTGATTTCCCCCTGACGCGGCTGCAGCCTCCTGTTTTCATTGCTTCATCCTTCTTACTCTGTCTTCGGGATGTTCTGAACTAAGTACAGCTCTGCGTCTTCCAGGCTCCTCTTTGCCCTCTAAGCTTTCCTCCTTCTCCTCCTCTTCCTGGCTCTGCCTGGCTCCACCTGGCTAATTCCAACTCAAACTTCAGCTCTTATTCAGCACTTGCTGTAGCAAGACTACAGGGATTCCACACTTACCTGATCAGAGTTAGAATCCAGTGTACACTAACAGTGCTCGGAGCTCCCCTCTAGTGCAGTGCATAGCATGTCATATTGTGAGACGCTCCAGCTAGTTTAAGCAGAAAGGGATTATTGCAGGGTCCAAGTGGCTTACAGAATTTCTCAGAAGCTAGAGAAGCAAGCTTGGATATTTCTCAGATTGTGAGCAACACAGCCAGGACAAACATCCAACATGCTACGGAAACCCCATGGCCAGCCACTGCCGGACACTGACCCCCTCCAGCACTAGCACCAAGGTTTTAGAACTCCCACAACTGTCTCTGGAGAACCAAGTACCTCCACCACCCTTCCTCCCACCAGAAGGACCCTGTGGCCACCACCTCCCAATAGCCTCCCATGGTCCTGCCTCCCAATCTCTTGGTCACACAGAAAATCTAAATGCAAGGGGAATTGGGAAATGTAGTCCACAATCGAGAAACACAAGGTTGAGTAGTATTGGATGTGCCAACTCCCAGTATTCCAGCAGCACTCCCACAAGAACAAGTTTGTTGTTAAGGGCATACAAATTGATGGTTGTTTTACTGTCTTGGTGATTAGTTTCATTATGTGTGTGAAATCTTGGTTCCCAGAAATGCTTTTAATTTAACATCCACTTTTGCCTTGTACTAGTATTGCTAAGCCAGCTTTTTCTTTTCATTACTAATTTCTTGGTGTATCTTTTTAAATCCCTTTATGTGTAATCTTTCTATATTATTTTGTTTGAATTATATAAGTTTTAAACAAGTATATATATTTTAAAAGCCTGAATATCTAAGAGCCCTGTCTTTTAACAGGTGAGTTTTCACTAAGATTAAGAAACTTATCTCTGAAATTTGATATTTCCTACCTATGAAGCTCTCTTCCCCTTCCTTTTCTTTCTTCTTTTGGATTGTCGTGTTCCTAATTCCTTTTCTTTTTCTTCAACAAATTTGTAAATTACACATTGTATTCCTGACCAGTTAGTAGTTTTAACAGAGTTGAATGTATATTTTAGTAGTTTAACAGAGTTGAATGTATATTTTCCTAACAAAGTCAACAGTTAATCCAAAGTTTTTACAAAACACCCTCCTGTTTAAAAGGTTTAGAACAATGTAATTTCTCTCCTGACTCACCACTTTCCCCAAATGTCCATGCTATTATTATCTACATTTTGACTCAAAATGTTTTTATGGGTGCCTGAAAAGAAGTAGCAACTTCCTCAGTAGGATCCATCTGCCATCTTGATCTGGAAGTGACAATAGATTCTGATCTCTTCCTTTCTCCAAATTCTTCCTGGTTTCATAGCCTTTCACCCCTCCTCTTAACTCCTTGTTCCACTTATTTCATCAGCAGCTTATAAAATCCCAGCTCCCTCCCTGGTGGCCTTGCCTCCCTCCCTTCCTGCAAACCTTCAGTTTGGGAGAGGCTAAGCAGGTACCGAAGACATTGAGAACATGAAAGCACCGAGGTTTCTCAAACTCCCTAATCTGCCTTTGCCCTTTCTCTTTTTAGCACATGGTCCTGCCTCCTACTTCAGAGGAAATTGATGTCATCAACTTAGAACTCTCACCATTTCTACTTCCTCACCAATAAATTCACCTAAAGCTACACCCATATTTCCCTCTCAGTCTAACAGGAGCCAGTGACTTTCCTCCACTCCTATGCCAGCTTCAGGACACAAACCCTCAGTTACTACTCTTGTCTACTTGTATGTTTAATTCTCCCTCATTGCACCCCCAGCTAATGCTGTCGAAATCAATACCTTGCTTATAGTGAACATTCAAGAAATATTTATTACATTAAATGAATACTATAACATTTGTATGTCAGGATATTTATAACATGGTCATAATAATTATATTTTCACCCAAAATGCTGTTAAGAATATCAAGATACTGTAAACACTCAGAAATATGACTTTCTACAAATACTTGAACATATTGATTCATAAAACAAATACCTTACTCTTACCCTTGCCTTATTCTGGGGACTAGAGAGAGAATAAGACAAATCAGGAACCCACTTCTGGGAGCTGACATTCTAGAAGGGAAAAGAGGAAATAAATATTGAATTCTATAAGATCATTTCTAATGGTGGTAGGGACTATGAAGAAAATAAAGTGGGATAATGAGTAGGGAGTGGCACATGGGACAGGAGACTAGGAGAGCAGGCCTGAGTGGCAAGCAAGAAAGAACAAGAAGAAGCAATGTGTGAGATGAGGAAAGGAGGCAGGAGTCAGACCACAGCATGGGGTGCAGATTTTATTGTAAGTGCATTGAGCTGTCAATGACTTTTTTGACTAGAATGAAACATGTGTATTGTAAGGTACACAAACACAATTTGATGACAAAGCATACATGCAACTCATGAAACAGCCACCAAACCCAGTATAAGACATAGAACATTCCCAAACCTCAGAAGTTTGTCATGCCTCTTCTCAATCTGACCAGCCCCCATAAAGGTAATATTTAAATAAAGTTAAATATAAGCTTATGATCTGATGATTCCACTCCTAGGTATACACCCAGGATAAATGGGTGCCTATGTTCATGAAAAGTGTTCAAAAATGTTCACATCTGGCTGGGCATGAGTGCCTCATACCTATAATCCTAACACTCTGGCTGACTGAAGCTAGCTTTCCACAAAGGCTCCCGTCCAGATACAGAGTTAAAGGACAGAAATTTAGAGAGTAACCTGGTTGATTAGAGCTGCACTAAGAGAGAAGGTTGAAGAACGTACATCAACCCCACTGAGGTGAGCTGCGACCCCAAGGATACAAATAAAAGGGCCTAGACTGCAGCTGGCCAGTGCTGATTCTGCAGCACGGGAGTGAGGAGAGGACGGTTGGCTGAGTGGAACCACACCTGACCAGTGGTGCCCCTAAGCACAGAGCAGCAGCCGTTTTTGGCAACAATAGGGCTTACTCCTGGATATTCCAAAGCCACACCCCCTGTCTCTCTGGGCAACCAGAGGAGGCCCGGCATCTTAGGTGGCAACAACTGGGGAACTGGGACGGAAATGCAGGCCTCCTGAGACTTCAACCTAGAGTAACTCTTTCACTAGTGTCAGACAGAGACCAGCTGAAAACAAGACAGAACCACTTAGCCCCACCACACCAAACAGGTCCCCAGTTTCTCAGGCCATAGCACTGTATGGGTCCTCGACAAAGCTCCAGGGGAAAAATCAAATGGTGTAAAATAATCATGGATGGAATCAGCGGGAAAACTCTGGTAACATAAATAACCAGAATAGATCGACCCCCCCTAAGGAAAGATATGGTAGATGTAACTGAAGATCCCATTCATAAACAGCTGGCTGAGATGTCAGAAACCAAATTCAGAATTTGGATTGAAAACAAGATTAATAGAATAGAGGAGAATTTGGAATTAGAAATTCAAGGAGTAATTCAAAAGGTATCTCAAGAATTTAAAGACAAAACCACCAAAGATTTTGACACACTGAAGCAAGAATTTGGAGCCCTCAAAGATCTGAAAAGTACAGTAGAATCCCTCAGTAACAGAGTGGAACAAGCCAAGTAAAGGATTCCTGGCATTGAAGACAAAGCTTTTGAACGCTCCCAAACTCTCAAAAAGGAAGAGAAATGGAGAGCAAAAATGGACCATTCTCTCATAGAGCTCTGGGATAATTCGATGAAGGTTAATATCCGCCTCACTGGAATCCCTGAAAGTGATGAAGTGGCCTCACAAGGCACAGAGCCTCTTCTCCATGAAATTATGAAAGAGAGTTTCCAGACATGCCAACAGATTCTCAAATTCAGATAGCAGTTTCAGAACTCCAGCATGACTCAATCCAAATAAGACATCCCCCAGGCATATCATAATTAACTTCACTAAAGTTAATATGAAGGAGAAAATTCTGAAAGAGGCCAGACGTAAGAAATCCATCACCTACAAAGGGAAGAATATTAGAACAACTGCAGATCTCTCTGCTGAAACTTTTCAAGGCAGAAGAGGATGGTCATCGACTTTTAATCTCCTAAAGCAAAATAACTTTCAACCCTGGATCCTGGATCCAGCTAAACTGAGTTTCATTTATGATGGAGAAATTAAATACTTTAATGACATTCATATGTTGAAGAAATTTGCCATAACCAA
>CAUYPK010055734.1:0-82685 GCA_963574355.1 Loris lydekkerianus
CCGGCTGGGTTTTTCCATTTTTTTCATGAGTCGGGGTCTCACTGTCGCTCAGGCGAGTTTCGAACTCCTGAGCTCAAGCGATTCTCCCTCCTCAGCCTCCCACAGTGCTGGGATTACAGGCGTGAGCCACCGCGCCCGGCAGAATTATGTTTTTAAAATAAGATAGAATGTCTCATTGCATTTCAAATTTAGCCTAGCAACATACTATTACCAGGTACTTTACTCAGTTTTGATGTTTAGAGTTAAACTGTGGACCTTGTTGCTAAGCACAGACAGGAAGAGTCAGAGAAGGGAGGTGTTTCCCACAGAAGATGACTTTAAGGTGGTCCTTACAGGATTTGAAAAAAGACAATAAAAAGGAAAAGGCAATTTTAATGTTTCTTAAAAGATATTTGATATATAACTTTGAGAAATGTCTACAATTTTGTATTCCTTTGTTTTTTTCCTGAATAGTCTGCAAATGGGCAGAAGGTTCTATATTTAGGACTTATTTCTGCATATGCTATAATATTTATTATTTCTCAGAGGTGGCCCTCCATGATTGAGAATTAGGACTTCATTTTGACAGATATGGGTCTCTCTCACTAATCTTCTATTTGCCCCTAATTTTTGGCATTATATCTAAACCAAAAGGCAAAAGAGATGGGGGAAATTGTACTTAGTAGCTGTCAATAGGAAAAAATAGAAAAACAGAAAGAGATACAAATTCTATTACAAGTGATCATTGGCAATTCTGAGGCTATTTAGTAGCATTCTATCGTCTCCAAATTTTTCCTCAAAAAAATCCTTGAAGATACATAAAGTTTACAAAAGCACTGGAAATAAATAAGAATGCACTGTAAATTAGCATTTGAGGCAAGTTTCCAGAGATTGAAAGCTTGACTGGATTAAATTGAAAATGCTTTTCTAGGCTATGTACGCTGATGCTTTTGCCTGAGGTCTTGGCTCATTTTCTCTGTCTTCTCTAGCTCAGAAACAAAAGAAAAAGTATAATAAGTAGGTCACCTCCAGATATTCTACCATTGTCCTAGTGTTACACCTCTTGCTGTAACCCAAGAAAATAAATCATCTTTGGTTTTTACTGCAGCTTTGGTTTTTACTGCAGCTTTTAGTACACAGGAAGGGGAGGAGAATATGTTCCTTCTATCCTGAATATGCATTTTTTTCACCTGTTATGGAGAGTTCAATAGCAAAGAAGAACATTTTAACAAATTTCAGCTGAGCCATAGGCTAAATGTTTGCTACATACCATAAATTGGATTAGGGATATATTCATGTTTCTAAGTTTAGATTCAAGATTAGCTATCTAGTGCTTCACATACTTAATAAAGAGATGCTCAAGGGCACACAATTCACCATGTCAGTTGGCAACACTAGACTAGAAGAGGTCTCTACTCAGTCAAGCATAAATATAAACAAACAAGCAGAGAAAAATGGGCTCTAAGAAATATTTTATACCATCAAAAAGTGATGTTAATCTGAAGGCTCAGAGGGAAAGCAAACCTCCAAAAATTATTCATGACAAGAAACAGCAAGACTATTTTAGATAATATCTATTTACTCTTCTCAATAAGAGGTATCAAGGCATGACTTTTATGAAGCAAGAGTAACTAATAATAAAGATAAAATGGTCTGGGATAAAGGACAAACTTGAAATGGAAGGTAGTTATGAGGTAAAAATGGGAAGAATTTCAATACCTAGGAGCAGAACTAAATTATGTGGAGGAAGCAGAGTTGACCCTCTAGAAAATGTAATTATGGAGAAGAAGAAAAACGTTCAAAAGCTTCAGAGAATAAAAGAGAAAAGGAAATATAAAAAGATAGGAAAAAAAAGCAAAAGTTGTGAAATGGCGAGTCAACCCATACATTTTAAGTGTTCCTAAATAAGATCAAAATATATATGTATTAATAAACACTTTTCAGCTAAGTCTAAATTACAAGGTACCACTGTATTCTAGGTAATACATCTATCTATAACTAGGTATAACGGGAGGAATTTTATTCAAGGATAATGAAACAATTCCATGAGTATGTGACCTGAGAGACTGAAATAAATGGTCCTTTGTTAACTAAGATGGACCCTAAGATTAAGGAAACCTGCCGGGAACCTGCCTGGCTAAGGTCATTAGAGACCCTGGGAGTAGATGGTGCAGGATGTGAAAGGAAAGACGGAAAACAGTGGGATCAGGAGGGCTTTTCCCCAGTAGGAACCAGCAATCTTAGCTTTATTGCACAGCTTTATATACAGTAGTTTGAAGGCATGATCTTGTCATAAATGCATAACTTGATTAAAAACAGCCTAAGGGCAAAATAGCATCCTTAGCAGTCTGTTGTGACCAAAGGGGCATGGCTCCAGTACAATCCGGTTCGGGAACCAGCCATAACAGGAAAAGAAAACCGCTGAAGCCAAGTTTGTGCTCCGTCCTTGACTCAAGTACATTTCCTGAAACTGGGCCACCTTGTCTCCTAGAAGGTCGGCTCCTAACAGAAACCAAGTTACCCTACAGGCCAAGGGTTCAGGGCTTAGCTGTCGGGGCAGCTTCTTAAATTCCTATGGCTACAAGAAAACCACACCCTATTACACTACCTAACAATAGGAGCTATCAGGCAAATAATCAGAACCTTCCTAACTTGGATTTACAACCTAGACCACTACAACTCTGAGTGAACAGAGGACAGCCTTACAAACGCTCTTTCCTGATGAACCATTGTAAACATCAAGCCAGTTTCAGCCAGTTGACAAAGACTGTGCACAAATTATTTTTGTGGTCGTATAGTTTACCTTTTGACTTAAGAACTCAGATCTCACCTTATTTCCGTGCTAAAACCTCAAGGTAAAAATGAAATGGGATATATGTTACGTGTATGTTTACCCATTGAACATGTGTTCATCTCCTGAAACATGTATAGTGTGTCCCAAACACGTGCTGAATATGTATGAGTCTATTATTTTATATGGACCTTGTGAGGCATAAAACCTAACCTGCCCTTTTCCTCTTCAAGGAGAGACCACCTTTTGTCCATAGTGGAGACTATCTGTACCTGGTTTGCAAACCAATAAAACTCCCCTTTAGCCATCTTGGCGGACTTTTGGATGACAAGTATCCCGGTGGAAAATTAGAAGCTGTTCTTGTTCAATGGAACATCAAGCAAGCTGACTTTCTACTACTAAAACATTAAATTCCTTTAAAAAATAAGGCAAGATACGCTGAAAATGCCCAGAAAAGCTGACATTCCTGATCAGATATTAAGACAACAGATATATTTTTAAAATGCAAAAATCATAGAATATGTCAGTTACATAAACCCATGAGAAAAATTATATGAAAGTATTCTTTAGTTGGAGATTGAGAGATGAATTATTCAAAACTAAAAATTTTTAAAGAATGGAAAAGTTATTACCTGAGTTTTGAAACAGTATAAATATAAAGGTCAGAATAAAAAATACTTTAAAGTAAAATAATAAAATACAAATTTTACAAAATATTAACAAAATATTCTCTATATATTGACCACATCTTTGTAAAATTTTTAATGCATATTTTGTAAATAATGGTACATTAAGCTATGATTCCCCATTTTCCCTATATATGGTGACTTTAGGAACACTCTGTATATTATGGAAAGATAATTGGCTAATGCCCATGAGATACCTCTCCTTTAGGGATTAAGTCATTAATATTATGAAAAAAAAATGGGTTGAACAGTGACATGTTTATTAATTTTTTATCCAAAGTTTATATTAGTTGAATATATAATATTTAATTAGCAATTAGAGTTTCCAGTCCATGATTTTTGGAGCATCAGTATTTTTAACTACAGCTTTCTTTATATTTTCAAGGAATATTAACCAAAAATACACTAATTACCTTTGTGCTCCTAAATACGTCCCTTATCCTTTCTGAGATTTAATCTGATCATGTATGAAAGGGTAGGTGACATATACTAATGACTTTGTGGTTGGACCTATTTCTAGAAGAATAAAACTTAAAAATAGAAATCCTGAATATTTTTAGACCCATTGAATAAATTAATTCAGCATGTTCTTTTAAAAAATAATATATAAATAAAATGTATTTTATATTAAACTATCAATGAAAAGTTTATTCCCAGGACTAGAAAAACATGGAATATTTTCAAAGCCATTTTCTAAAGTTAGATAAAATCTGAACCACAAAACAGACCAATGGATCAGAACAGAGAACTCACATATAAAACAACTCTGTTGGTGGGACTGCAAACTAATACAACTTTTGTGGAAAATAGTATGGCGATAAATCAAAGAAATGAAAGTAGACCCATTTGATCCACTAATTCCAGTATTGGGTATTTATTTACTTGAAAGAAAAAAAGTCATTTTATCACAAAGACATTTGCATTTGAATGTTTATAGGAGCACAATTCACAATTGCAAAGATGTGGAATCAACCCAAGTGCCTATCAATACATGACTGGATTAACAATATGTGGTATATATATACCATGGAGTGCTACTCAGCCATACAAAAAATTGTGGACTAGTATCTTTTATGACAACCTGGATGGACGGAATTGAAGAGAATTTTTTAAGTGAAGTATTGTAAGAATGGAAAAACAAACACCACACATACAGTATTCACTGTTAAGTTGGAACACCCATGTTGTTTGGTAGTAAAACTCAGTTGAAAGCAAGCAAGTGGGTGGTGGTAAATTCATATCTGATGGGTACAATATACACGCTCTGGGTGATGGGAACACTTGTAACTTTCACTCAAACTATACAAAACCAACTTATGTAACCAAAACATTTGTACCCTATGATATTCTAAAATAAAACCAATCAAACAAAAAAAAAAAAAAAAAAAAAAGAGAGAGAGTGAGAGGACAGCACAAGCAAGAAATTTACTGGTAAATCTCCCTTGTGAACAATATAAATGTAGAAATTCTAAAACAAATTGCTAGCAGACCAAATCCACCACAGATAAAAGGACAATACATCAAAAACAAGTTTGACTTAACACATAAATTCAAGAGTGGCTTAATATTAGAAAATAAAAAAAGTCATTCATTTCATCATCATACATGAAAGTAGAAAAATGATGTATAAAATCACCTCATAAGATGCAAAAAACTTATTTTTAAAAATCATCAGACATTCCTGAGAAACATTCTTAGTGAAATATGAATATAAAGATACTTAGTTAAAGGATATCTAATAAAAATTGACTACAGATATTTAATTCTTCATGGAAAAATGTTTGAAGCATTATTTCAAATTAGGAATAAAATAAAATTGCTCATTATTACCTTTCTGGAAGGCCTGCCAGACATATGAGATGACCTCTGGGCGGTGCCTGTGGCTCAGTGAGTAGGATGCCAGCCCCATATACCGAGGGTGGTGGGTTCGAACTCGGCCCCAGCCAAACTGCAATAAAAAAGTAAAAATAGCCAGGCATTGTGGCAGGTGCCTGTAGCCCCAGCTACACGTGAGGCTGAGGCAAGAGAATTGCCTAAGCCCAAGAGCTGGAGATTGCTGTGAGCTTTGATGGCCCAGCACTCTACCAAAGGTGACAAAGTGAGATTCTATCTCTCTAAAAAGAAAAGGTGACCTCAAGGAAGCCACAGTGAGATGGTGAGGGAAATGAAATAGGGAGTAAGGAATAGCACAGAATGTGTCAAATTAGTTACTGCAACGGACACAGGTGACTTTCTGAAGATCTATGTAAAATGTGACTCAGAATTATTCCTCCCAAGAGGAGAGCTGAGGGAGAGACACCATAATAAATATTTGAGGTAGGACAAAGGCAGCACATTAAAAAGTGTTCGCCTCTGTTGTGTTGACCTGGTAAGTGGGGTGCAGAGCACAAAAGCACCTGCTGCTGTGACCAGATTAGGCCAATATTAAACAATGGATTAGATTTCTATATACCAGAAGTAGAAAACAATTAAAAATATATCCTAGATATGTGTGGAGAAAATCATAAAAATGACAACTTTTTTTTTTCAAAAAATAGAAAACTTAATTCTGTGATATGTAAAAATTATACATTCTTACCAATAAGTGGTGACCTCTAAAATGCAATAATGTTACAATTGGGAATTCAATAAACATTTCTTATATATATAGAACCTCTGTAAGTTGACCACTCAAGGGACTATAACAAACTTGTCAACATACATAGGTGGTCAACATCAGGAGCTAGGCCTACTGTACTGAAACGTACATGTACCTTACTTTCTTGAACAGCTTTTACTAGAGCATATCACATGAAATCATACATACTCACCACAAAGGAAAATCATCTGGTCTCATACAATATCACTACATTTACTGTTTTCTCATGGTTTAATCCTTCTAAAAAATGACAGAACTTCTTTGAAAGGGATTTTGTACCATCAAATAAGTGAAGAGATTTACTACATTCATAGAAAATAAGTCAATGTTATCAAGTATTGTTCTATCAATATCATCTTCCATTTTATAGCCTTTGTTTATTATCTTTCTTTACAGTTCTCTTTTAGCTGGTCTTCATTTTAAGGACATTAATTTTGTCAATCTTTTTCTCATGCTTAGTGTGTTTTGGTTTTATTTAATAAATCATTATTACTGTACTCAAATCACTTGGGAAATTTATGAAAATTAAGATTCTAATTTAGTGAGTTTGGGGAGGAGCCTGGAATTCATTACTATTATTTTTACATTTTTTTCAATTAATCTTGAGATCATCTCAACCATTCTTGAGCCTTGTTCTTTTATGTCAATTTAAAATATCAGCTTGTTAGTTCTTAAAAAAAATGGGGATTTTTATTGATGTTGCATTACTTGATAGATTAACTTGGGTGGAATTGACATCTTCAGAAAGTTAAGTTTTCCTATCCATGACCACAGTGTTTATTTCATTTATCATGCTGATTTAATATTTTAAATAAAATTGTAGAGAACTTTTAAGTGGAGTATTAAGTTTGTGGGTGTTCATTTCTTGGTTATAGCTGCATAACTTAAATATATGCACCATAAATCAAATATAAAATAACCTTTAAAAAATGTGAGAATATGTTTTAAGTGAAATGTAGCCATTTAAAATTATGGATTTGTTATTGATATGGAAAGATTCATAGCATATTTGTGAGAAAAATCTTCCTACAATGGCATATGTTTTATATAAATGCCATTATATAAATATATGTAAAATTATGAGTCTGGAACAAAAAGAGGCATTTGAAAGGTTGTTAAAAATGCAAAATCAGATACAAAATGCATTCCAGATGGAGAAACACTTCTGGAATGATGGATGGAATAAGGAGCTCTGAAAATTCACTGCTCTAGGAAAGCAGTGAGAACACTGGTAAAAGTTACCAAAATCAAAATTTTTACAACTCTGAAAATTAAAGATCGCAACATTCCAAAGAATGTTTATTCAATAAATATTAGCTGGATCATGATAAAAACAATCCACCTATAGTGTTTGAAGTTGCTTTAATATCATTTCCTTTTCCCTGGACCTATAGTATGTGTATAGTATATATCACTACTATAATAGTTATAATAACCAGCAACCTGGCAGAGGAATGGAATGGGTTTAGATCTTCCTAAAAGTCCTGTTCCTAGAGGTTTGACACTATTCATTGTCTTGCAGCCCTGCCCCCCTTTAAAAAAAAATATTTTTATTATTTTATTTTATTTTTTATTTCAGATTAATATGAGGGTACAAATAGTTAGGTTATAATTTTTGCATTTCTTATAGTTCCTGTTATAGTTGTGTCCTGCACCCAAGAGGCATGGCATATACTCTACATCATGCCCAGTAGGTGGGAGCACACCTGTCCCCTCCTTTATAAAAGCAAAAAAACAAAAAAAACCCTTCCTCAGGGTTTGTCTTTATCTAACCTGGCTTAGACCTCTGTGTGAATATTTGTCAAAAATAATCATTTGTTTAACACTGGACAAAGTTGGGGTTAGAGGAGGCAGATCTGTTGCTTGACCGGAGCACGAACGAACAGCAGCTTTGCCGTGGGTGTAAACTCGCTCTTATAATTATTAAGTCAAGAAACAGACTACATGAGATGGGATGACGTGTAGCAAAAATCTTTATTCAGGGTTTTGATTTTATACTTTTCTAGTCATGTATACACTTAATCTATCATCTGTTAGTTTCATCATTATCTTATTTTACCTATCTGAAATTAACTTGAAAGGAAGTATTTTGTTATCATGAAAGGAAGTATTTTGTTATCATATCAATACAATCACTTTGTAGTAAACTTCTTCTTCTAAACACTGACTAATTTCTGAGCAGGTATCTAAAGAAAGATCACAAAGAAGAAAGTAGTCACAGGGGAACAGAGTTAATGGAAGAATATCTTCAAGCGTTCACTCAGTTTACTCAGTATGAAGTAATGACTGTGTTTTTCCCTCGGGGCAGAGCACCTATAGACCTCTGACAATATGTTGTTAACATACATCAACCCTCTGGCCTGCATCTCTGAGGAAAGGCGGCATGCCCTTTGATCTCAGTCTTCATGGGGTGTACAGCTTCAGAGAAATGGCTTATGGAATTAACTCCAGGGACGCCAACTCTGCGTGTATCCCAGGGGGCCCAGGTCCCTTAAGCCTTTGGAAGAAAAGCAAGTCATTTTAAATTCACACTGAATTCACTTTGTGTGCTTGATGTAGGATATGTTTATTTCTAAATATTATCTTACACAGATCACAAAACTTAAAAGAAAAAATATTGGGATTAAGGTGCCCACATGGGGTGTTATGAAACTCTAACACAGGGGTATGCAACCCTTTTTCTTTTCTATTGTACACTGGAAAAATTAGAGTTGTCTTGGGCCACACAGTAAATATATAAACACTAATGAAAGCTAAAGCTAATTAGCAAGAAAAAAGTTCATGCATACTTTTTGTGAGATCTGACACCACAGATAAGCAAAAAAATTCTCACAAAATCAGCCTGTGGCCCACAGGCTATAGATTGGATGTCCCTGCTCTAACATACTCCTGGGAATGTAGAAGTCCATTCATATGTTCCTGGATATGTGTATTTATAGAAATGACCTGAAAAAGACCTAATATTTTACTTTTGGCTGATTTTGAGTCTCTGTGCAAACAGGAAGTGAAGGCTAAGGCAGAGTTGTAAATTGCCTGCCAGAGCACTGAAGTCACTTACCAACACAAACACACAGACCCTCAGCAAAGACTGGGACATTTATTGGTTCAAGGCACTTAAGAAAATCTCTGTCTAATCATTAAGTGACCACTAAGTTAATTAAGCTGAGAACTTCAGTGACGTATATACAACAAAGAATATAGACTTTACAGAATTATAGTCATGTGTAGCTTAATGACTGGAAAATGCATTTTTTTAGGCGATTTTGTGATTGTGTGAATATCATAGGGTGTACTTACACAAACCTAGATGGTATAGGCTACTACCACACCTAGGTTCTATGGTATAGTTAATTACTCTTAGGCTACAAACCTGTTCAGTGTGTTACTGTGCTAAATACTGCAGGCAGTTGTAACATAATGGTAAGTATCTGTGTATCTAAATATATGTCTATTGTTGACCAAAATGTTGTTATGCGGCACCCAACTGTAGTTTTAAAAAGTCATCAAACAAATAAGAACAACAAAACCTGGGAGTAGGGTAGGGAGAAGAATTTCCAGAGATATTATATTATCTTATTTATAATGTCCAGTTTTTAATGAAAATTAAGAGGCATTGAAAGAAAAAAATAAAGTATGGCCAATACACAGGAACAAAGCACCGACAGAAACTGCCTTGAGGAGGACTAGGAAGACATTGGATTAAGATTTTAAGTCAGTTATTTTAAATTTTTTCACAGAGCAAAATAAAAAATGTCTAAAAAGCTAAGAAAATTGTGAGAACAATATCTCTCCAGATAGAGGTTATCAATAGAAATAGAAATTACCAAAAAGAGTCACATAGAAATTCTGGAATTGGAAAGGATAACTACAAGATAAAATTTAGCAGAAAGGCTTAACATCAGATTTGAGTAGCCTAAAGAAAAATAAATCAGATAACTTAAAGATAGATTGACAGGGAATATATAATCTGAGGAACAAACAGAAAAAAAAGACTGAAGAAAAATGAACAGGGCTTCAGGGGACTGTGTGACACCACCCAAAACACCAACTGTGTATAACAGGAGCCCCAGAAAGGGAGGAGAGAAGAAAGAGACAAGAATATTTGAAGAAATAATAGCTAAAAACCCCTCAAAGTTAACAAAATCTTGATCTATGCATCTGAAAAACTCAAGAAATACCACCTAGGCCAGACTCGAAGTGAACCTTACCTAGACATACGACAGTTAAACTGTTGAAATCCAAAGATTAAAAAGAGACTCTTGAAAGCAAAAAGAGCAAAATGGCTCATTACGTGGATGGGATTATCAATCTCATTAATATTTTAATAGGTTACTTTTTCTAATCAGAAGTCGCAGATACCAGAAATCAATGAAATGCAAGTTCAAAGAGCTGAAAGAAAAAGCCTGTCTATCAATTTTCCTGTACAATTTCTATGTACAGGAAAACTATGATTTGAAAATGAAGAAGAAATTAAGAACTTTACAGATAGATAAAAACCAAGATAATTTGTTGCTAGCAGTCATATCCTACAAGAAAGAATAAAGATAGTATGTCAGGCTGAAAAGAGAGGACAGCAGATGGTCATACAAGTCCACAGGAAGATTTAAAGATACTGGTAAAGAAAGATAAATATTAAAGATAGTGTAAATATTTTTGTAATTCTTTTCTACTATCTGATTTGACAGAGAACTGCATAAAACAAAAATTATAAACCTATGTTGATGAGCTTTTAACATATACAGATGTTATTTGTATGTCAATAATAGCACATAGAAGGTGAGGCCAAAGCTAAATCAAAACTAAGGTTTTGTACAGAATTGAAATTAAGTTGTTTTTATCTGAACTAGAAGGTTTTAAGATGTTATTTTTATACATGGGGTAGCTATTAAGGTAGTAACTAAAGAATACACAGTAAAAAAAATGAAAATTCAAATGAAATACTAGAAAATGTCTATTAAGTACAATAGAAGCACTAATAGAGGAAATCAGGAAGAAAAACCATTCCCATTTTTTTAATTTAAATTTTTATTTTTTGACATGGGGGTCTTGTTAAGTTGCCCAGCGTGGTCATAGGCTCAAGCAATTCTCCTACGCCAGCCTCCTGAGTAGCTGGGGTTACAGGCATATGCCATTCTGCCTTGCTTAGACATATAGATCAAATAAATTGAAAGTAAAAGGATGAAAAAAGATACCATGCAAATATCCTAAAGAGAGTTAAAGTGGCTTTATTAATAACAGGCAAAATAGGCTTTTGCAAACAAAAAACAAGTGACTAGAGTAAAAGAAGAATATTTTATAATATTAAAATAGAATATAGTATTATAATTCTAATATAATATAATATAATCCATTCCAAAATCATTGAGATGTTGGGAAAACGGCATCTGGAGGGAAATGTATAGCTATAATTATAAATTTACAGCTGAAAACTCATAGGTGAATTAGCAAGGTTGCAGGGCACAATATCAATCCAAAAAATTAATTGCATTTGTATATATTAGTGATGAAGAATTCAAACTTAAATTAAAAAATAATTAAAATACTAAGAAAATAAAGAAAACGACTCCACTTAGAATAAAAAATAAGAAATAAATTTAACACAATGTAGAACTTACCCACTGAAAACAACAAATTGTTGTTATAAGACTTTACTGTTGAAAATATGGAGAAATTGGAACCTTCATATGTTGCTCCTGGGAATGTTGTTACTGCTTTGGAGAACAATTTGCAGTTTCTCAGCAACCCCACTTCTAAATAAATATCCAAGAGTACGGAAAACACATGGCCATACAAAAACTCGTGCACAAATTTTCATGCCTGTATCATTCATAATAGTGTAAAAGTGGAAACAAGCTGGAAGGATAAAGTGTGGCATAGCTGTAGAACAGAATATTATTCATCCATACAAAGAAGTGAAACACTGGAACATCGGACACATGGATGAGCCTTGAAAACGTCATGCGAAGTGAAACAAGCCCTCACACAGGCCACATGCTGTGTAACTCTGTTTGTCTGATATGTCCAGAACATGCAAATCCTTAGACACAGAGAGTAGCAGTTGTCAGGGACTGCAGAGAGGACAGGCAATGACTGCCAATGGGTTGCTGCTGTGGAAGATGAAAACTTTCTCAAATTATGTTGTGATTGTTGTATAGCTGTGTGAATATACTAAACAATCACTGAGTTGTATACATTAAAAAAGAACTTTTAGTTATCCTAATTTTGTGTCGATAGGCTATTATTTTAAAAAATGCATTTTAAAGTGCTTTTTGGGTCTGGTATTTTGTTTTAAGGCACATTACGGTTATAAAAGGTAGCCCCTGCCATCCTAGATTATCACAGAAATGTCCTTACAAGTCAGCGTGCATTTTTTTTCTTCGAGCCAGTCTTTGGTGTTGTTATAGAACACCTGAGGGTGGGTAGTTTACAAAGGAAGGAAGTTCGCTTGACTCATGATTCTGCAGGCTGTACAAGAAGTGTGGCTCCAGCAACTGCTTGCCTTCTGGTGATGGAGTCAGGCTGGTTCTGCTTGTTGTGGAGGGTGAGGAGGAGCTAGGGTGTGTAGGACTCACACGGCAATGGGAGAGGGCACGCCAGCTCGCTCAGGAACGTATAGAGCTGGAGCTTACTCATTACCTCCAGGAAAGCACCAAGCCATTCATAAGGCTTGACCCAGGACCCAGGCACCTCCCATTAGTCCCAACCCCAACACTGGGAATCAGATCTCAACATGAGACTATAACTGCATGTGGACACACCGAAAGACTTTTTTCTAGAATTTTTGTATACTAAAACTGCCCTGAAGTGGCTCAGCTGGAGGGCCCTGGTTGCCAAGCCTGTACAAGGGAGTGACTGCAGCTGGTGGCCATGACTTACCGCAAGATCACCTTCCTTTTTGCCCCGTAGAAGAGGGAGTGTTGCCTTGTTTTACAAATGTACAGACACCACTTCCCTTATTATGCTGAAGTTTGCCTCTATTTAATCAGGCAGTTTCCGGCAACTCTGGACTCTTGGCAACTAGAACAAACATCTGGGCACCTTGGCCTCTTGAGGAGGAGAGGTCCCATGCTGAAGCTTCGTGAACATGGGCCATGCAATGTGGAAATGCATATTTCAAAAAATGATGATTTATTATATTTTTAAAAAGTGTTATGTTGAAAATAATGTATGTACTTTGTAAAATATTCAACAAGTACAAAGAAAGAATCTTCTTTCGCCTCTAAAGTCCAAGTTTCACTCCCAGGAGGTAATCCATCACAGTCAGGGAGTCACTGTGACTCTGCTGGCCTTTTGCGTATTTGCTCCAAGATCCGTCTTTATCTTGCTCTTCTCCGTTCTGTGTATCAGGGAACTCGGCTTCCGTGCCTGGGTTTATCCTCTGGCTTTCAGGAAGCTCCAGCCAGGGGGCTGCACTGCCAGGAGACTGCAGGGTAGGAAGAGGGTGGTATGTCGGAGGCGAGCACCTCTCTTCTGGGGGACACTCACCTTGGCTCCGGCTTCCTTCAGGCGTCTCTAGCACAGAGCTGTGAGGACACTGCCCCTCTGTTGCTCCAGCACAGGGATTGCAGTGACTTCCTGCATTCGCTAAACCCTAGGCTACCGCAGCCTATTCTGGTTAGTGTCTCAGCTTTTCCATTGTCCATTAAGCAGATGTATTAAATTCCTCTATTTGAAATGTCTAGGGCAGATGGTTTTCTGACTTAACTGATTGGCACAGTATTCTTCCAGGAAATTTCCATAATTATATATTCATATGTACAAATTCCTTTTTAACATATAAATAAGATCATGGTATTTATATATGCCTTTTTCTTAATGTACCTTGGAGATCTTTCCTATTTAGTTTATGCAGATCATTATCTATCTTTTAAATAGCTACATATTACTTCTTTGTAGGGATATACCATAGTGTATCTAACCAGTGTCCTATTGGTGGAGCTTCCAGTTGCTTCTATTTTTATGTTATTACAAACACTGATGTATATATACGTTGTTGTACATGTGGGAAAATTCGGATTTTGAAAGAAATTGCCAGATGGGTTTCCAAAGAGATTATCCAAATTTATGCTGCCAGCAACAGTTTCCTCACATTCTTACCCACACTGTGAGTTATCAAACTTTTAATCCTTTCCAATTTGGTAAAGAGAAAAAAACCATATTACCTTATTTTTTGTTTGTTTGTTTTTTGAGACAGAGTCTCACTATGTTGCCCTGGATATAATGCCATGGCATCAGCTCACAGCAACCTCAAACTCCTGGGCTTAAGTGATTCTCTTGCCTCTGCCTCCCAAGTAGCTGGGACTACAGGTGCCCGCCACAATGCACGGCTATTTTTTGGTTGTCATTGTTGTTTGGCAGGCCTGGGCTGGGCTTGAACCATCTAGCCTTGCTGTATGTGGCTAGTGCCCTAGCCGCTGAGCTATGGGTGCCGAGTCAGTATGTTATTGTTTTAATGGTAGTTTTCAAATTATCAATGATATTAAGGGGGCTCTTGTCCATCTTAATTAATGGACAGAAGCCCTGGGACGTGATCTGGAAGTTGCCTGGAACTGGGAAGCAGGAGATGGCACCTTCTGTGTGAGAATAAGAAGCCAGCGGTAGGGCCCGTGCGGACTGCCCTGTTATTCTTACTTCAATAACGGTCAGTGCCACATCGATTCTGGGCACAAATGCTGTTTTGTGGAGTTGTGTGTGTGGGTGCGTGTGTCCTGGCATGCTCCCATCACACTTGATTTAATGCTGACTCCCTGGAACACTAGACAGAGCCCCCATCCAACTCCTCACAGGAACCCACCCCAGGCTCTTTTCCTTAAGCTCTTCTGGGGAGTCGGCCTTAGGTAGTTAGATGACAGGAAGAATTAACTGCAGGAGATTAACTCTCAGAATAAGAACAGCCCCCTGGAGGGATTGTGGTCTGGGGATCCAGTTGGGGGTGTTCTTTGTTTTTTGTTTTCTACATAGGATTGAGAGCCTGATGCTAGGGGCTTGACGACGGAATGACTCACCCAAAGGAGGGCAGACTCCAGAAAAGGAGACCACACCTGGGATGGGTTGTGGTCCTGGGTTCCCTGTTGGTGCTGACCGGTGCAGGAGGCCACAGAGGATGGGAGCAAGGGCAGGAGGAGCTCTGGACACAGGGAAGCCATGTCAGGGACAACCCTGAAGTGGATGCTGGGGACAATACCGGGAGAGGCTGCTGGTCTCTGCAGCTGTGATGTCTGCGTGGCCTCTTCCCTAGTAGCCCCCACCTGTAGGTCGGCAGGAAGAGGTGATTGGATGATCTTTAGGGATTCACTCTTGTTCCTGCCCCCACGCCCTTCCAAAGCCACAGATTTAGTGTTTCATTATTTTAAAGCTATTTTAAGTGTCTCAGGAGAGAGCTCACCTTTTGCCTTTTGTGTGGTCTTCTAGTTACCTTAAATGAAGTGAGGAAAGGGGAAAGAAATAGGAATCAAGAAGAGATGAGGCTGGGGAGGAGGAGTGGAAGCGGGAGGGCTCTGGTGGCCTGAGGGGTCTCAGGCAGGGCTAACTGACTGTTAGTTATATTTAGAAGCCATCTTTCAGTCAGCTTGTCACATAGATGAAACTCTCTTTATTCATTCTTCTCAAGTTCACCCTACCTGTTTCTAATTTTAAAGCACTAAACTCTATTTCTCTAAGTGTTCAAAGTGGGATTGCTTCTTTGTTATCTATATAGGTAAAACTGTCCCTGAATCTCTAAAATCTAGTCATTAGTAATAGAGAAACTTCAGTGTTTCCAGGCATCCTCTCCCCCTTAACAGACGGAAACCAACTCCCATCAGCCTATGTGCTCTATGACTTCTCAGAAAGAGAACCTCAAAAATGCCAAGGTCAAAATCTCCGCCATTGCCTTCCACCCACGAGGATTTTCCAGGAGGGAAGAATTCATTGGCTGCTAAATGATGCAAGCCAAAACTAGGAGAGTAATAGATGCGATTTCCTTGCTTCTGGAAGCATACTATGAAAATAAAAACTGGGCATTAAAAAGAAAATGAATTCTCTGCTGGAATATGGTGCATAGAGTCAAAATGTCCCCTAAGTATTTTAGTTTCAGGAAAACTTTTCTTGCAACTTTCATGACATCTTCAACATGGGAAATTAGAATCCTTAATAAATATCATCTTTAATTCAAGATTGCCGAGTCAGTAAACATGACTATCATTCTTGGTTTCCTCCTTTTTTTTTGCCATCTTCTGATTAAGTGGAATTTTCAGCTAGGCACATCTAATCTTCTTTCTCACTAACTACAATTGCCTCAACCTCTGGGCTATCTATTGCTTACCTGAATAGCATTTTGTTAAAGTATTTTGCATATTCTTCTGCAAATTATTTAAAAATAAGAGTAAACAAATCTATAATCCCTGCATTTGCTGATAGAAAACACAGCTGCCGGAGGAAACACATAGATTTCCAGATATACCATTTGAACAGTTGCATTAAACAGTGAATTTCCCTGCTGGAGCTGGAACAAGTAGGGCACAGAAGCTTGACTGACAGGGACTCATAGTTAATAGGTTGACTGAGAAGCAGGGACATGCTCCTCTTACCAGGGGACTGTGGGCAGCTGGAGCTAACTCACATCCGATGAGATGCCACACTTCCAGAAACAGTGGAGAGCATTTAACTCAGAGCAGATCTCTGCTGTGCGAACCCCTATTCCCAATCACCATTTCTGCAGTGAGAGCTGAATTTATAAAACACCACAGTGGGGCCAGCAGTCTAACAGCCAGGGGGAAAAGGAAAGAAGAGGTGAGACTGTGTGATCCTGGGACCTGGTGGAAGTGGGACTGGCCTTGTCTTTCTATCACCATAGTATATTGGGACAGGGAAGGGCTCAGACTCTCTACTGCTCAGTCTTTCTTGCATGCAGAGGGTCTTGTGGCTGGTGTTGAGCAAAACAGGATGTGAAGATACTAAAGGGCTAGACAGCTGCAGACACAGTGTTTTCACAGGGGACTTCTGGAGGCGTTTCCAGCTTTGCCGCCCAGTCTGGAGCAGGACATACGGGAGGGATTTCAGGCAAGACAGCAGAGGGTGCCATGTTCACCTGTAGAGTAAGGTACCCAGTTTGGTCCCCCACTGTGTCATGCTTGTGACGTTCCCTGCTCTGTGTCAGGTCGTCCTGGGCATGCTGCCTTCTCCCTTTGTCATTGCCTTGTGTTCACAGTAACCATCAGGTCCTATCTCAGGTCCCTGTTCCACTGCTTCCTGTTGCAGCACACTCTGTGCTCACTGCTAGGGGCGTATACGAAGCTGCAGGTCTTTCCTGGGAGGAATTTTCAGTGTTCATGGGAAAACAACCAGGCAAGAGACAAATTAACTATAATTCTACAGGAGTTGCCAAAGATACAGACACAGTGCACAGAATATCAAGCATTTTCCCCTCCAGTAAGCCCTTGAGATTAACTATTGATTTTAAATCAATGGATGCAGTTTCATTGTCTGTAAATAGCCAGTTAATTTGAGTCTTTTTCTGTGAGTAGTGGGGTTTAAGGTTATCCACCGGAAGCAGGAAATGAAGATTTATACATTGGAAGCAAGGATCCAAGCCCATACCTCAAAAAAGAAAAATAAGTAAAACAGATCATATAATCCATTCTCAAAATATAGTCAGACATACAAGCATATATTATTCATCACAAGCAAATACATTTTCATGACTTAAAGGAGGAACTCTAACTCAAAATTAATGTCAAGTTTGTGTATTTATATTAATTATATAGCTCAGGACAATGTTCCTCTTATAGTCATGAGTCCCTTAAATTTAATACGCATCTATTTGATATGTACAGATGCAAATTTCCATGCCAGGCCCCAGAGGCAAGTTGAAGCAGAAGAAAGAACATCTGGGGGGTCTGAGGCTGTGAGCCGTGGCTTTCCTTCAGAAATGGAAGTGAAGCCTTGATGTGTCTGCAGGAAACCAGAACTCAGTTCTTGAGTTAGGCTGATTCCATTGCTAGCTCTATTAGGATTTGATAAATCCTTTAAGTACATTTTTCATTAGACACCCAGATAACCAGAAGACATATGGTGCTAATGTTTCCCCAGCCTTTTATGAACAGAAGCAGCTGGTAAGTAGAATGAAATTTTTAAAAAAGGAACAAGTGAGCCTTAGGAGATTGAAGTTGTTATCAATCAACCCTGAGTTCGTCAGCCCTTCATGCACATCTTGAATTAGCAAGGGGGTGTGTGGGGAGAGCTCACAGAACAGGCTGTGCTGTGAAGAGCCTGGCTGAAACTTGTGTCACCTGTGACGGAAACAGATGCGATCCTCTCTGGGCCCATAGGCCTCTATTGAGATGTTATGTGTTTTAAGAGAACCTGTTCCTAGGGCCCCGAGGCTGCTGGCGAGGCTTCAGGGGAGGCAGAGAGCTGTTGGTGGCCGTTGTTGTGGGGGACTGGTCAGGCTGCTCTCCTGCTGGTCTCTTCATTCTCAGCAGCGGCCCACGTTTCATTTTGTATTGAAATCAGAATGAGTGTAGTTGGTACAATGCCAATTAATAAACTGAGATAATTCACAATTTTGTTGAGAGTTAATTTTTTTCTCAACCCACTAATTTAAAATTATTAGGCTCCATTTCTGTGTCTTGTTTTGCTCCCATGTTAAGCAAATTCCCAGAGACTTAACTGGTGCCAGGCACTTTGTCTTCATCTTCTGACTTGAGTCTTGTATAGTTTCCATTTTCCCTCTGGAAATAAGGAAGCTGAGGCTCAGAGAAGTTAAGCCACTTGCCTGGGTCTACTAGGCAGCAGACCCAGGATTTAACTCCAATTTCTTTGACTCCAGAGCCCTTCCGTGTTCTTGCCATGTTTTTGTGTGTGGGGTCATAGTCGCAGTCTTTCTCTGACCCTAATGTGATCTTAAACAGAGATTGGGAAAAGCTGTGTATTCACCTGTGCCAAGCTAATGCTCCTGAAAATGATTCTAAATGTGCCCTTTCAGGATGATGTTTATAGCTGAAAAGGATGAGGGTAGTTTTTTTACACGTGATAAGGTAAACCTCAAAGGATTTAGAGAGTGGGTATCACGCCGAATTTTGCATCTTCAGCAGGGAGGATTCAAGGTAGTGCTGGCCGAGTGCTCCTGGACGTTTGGCCTCATAGGAGGAGAGTGCAGAGCCCAAAGCCTGCTTGGGGCACATTTTTGATTAGCTCTGATATGAGAAAATGTACTACCAAAGGTCCAGTCCTTACATGCTCTGAAAAAAAAGATCTCATTCTCCAAAGCTATATTTTAAACATGAAGTGAGTAGCCGTAAAGAGGAAGGTACAACACCAATCATTCTTCTGGAAGGAATGGCGATTTCAACATCCATTGATCAGTTGATTTCTTTATAAATTGTCCAAGATAGTGCAGCTGGCTGCTTCCTCTTCTTCTGCAGGTTGAGGCAAGTGGCTTTGCTTCATTTTCTTTGCTCCCAGCTCTTCTTTAGAGGCGAGGTTTTCAGATCGGGTTCCTAAAGGAGATGACAGAGGAGCCCAAGCTCCGTGCAGAGCGGAGGTTTAAGGCTATCGCCCTTGCCTTTGCCTCCCCTGCTCCTCGACTTTGAGGATAGTCGTCCTGCTAACAGTGTCTGACAAAGCTCTGTCATTTGTATAAGCCACCACAGGGTTTTGTTCCTGCAGAGGCTCCAGCCTCCTCAGTGCCAAATCTCTGATGCTTCTCAATTGCTTTCTACTTATCTAAATGTTTCCAAGCACACTATTATATTTAATCCTCATATTAACTCTATAAGTTAGACATTATTATCCTTAGATGATGAAACTAAGGTTCAAGGTCATAGAACTTGTAAAAATGCAGAGCTGGCATGCCAATTCAGGGCCGTCTGAAGCCACAGCTGTGCTGCCCAGTCATCACACCACACTACCTTTCACAGACACGAAAAGGTGAGGCGGCCTTAACGCACAACCAGTTATGGGACCTAAAATCAATTTTTTTCATTACATTTTATTTCTTCAGATTCTAAAAATGTGATATTTTTGTTATTTATTTATTCATTTATTCCATTTTACAATAGACTTTATTTTTTAGAACAGTCTTAGACACACAGAAAAATTGTGATGTTATAGAGTTCTCATATACCTCTCAGTTTCCCCTATTAATAACATTTACATTAGTAGGATATATTTGTTAAAATTAATGTACATATATTGACACATTATTACCTAATATTAATTGTTAGTAGTTAGTTATTAATATTATTAATTATTGTTAACTAATGTCTATATTTTATTCAGATATTCTTATATCCTTTTGATATTCCAGGATTTCATTCAAGACACCACATTATCTTCAGTTGTCATACCTCCTTAGTCTCCTCTCTGCTGTGACAATTTCTCAGACAGACTAGTAGACTGGCTTCAATAACAAAATACCATAGACTGGGTGACTTATATACATTTATGTGGGTCTGAAGGATGGGAAGTCCAAGAGTGAAGTGCTGGCAGATTTGGCATCCAGTGAGGACCCCTTTCCTCACAGATATTCCTTCTTCTTGTCCTTACATGGTAGGGGGCAGAAACAAGAGGTCTCTCTTATACTCCTTTCTAAGGGCACTAATCCTATCCATGGGGGCTCCACCCTTGTGATCTAATCACCTCCAAAAGTCCTATCCCCTAACACCATCACCTTAGGGGTTAGGATCTTAACATATGAATTCTGGGTGAATATAAACATCCAGACCACAGTACAGACTTTCCTGTTTTTGATGACCTTGACAGTTTTGAATATTGGTCAGGTATGTTTTAGGATATGCTTCTGTTGGGATTTGTCTGATGTTTTTCTCTTTATTAGTCTGCTATGGATGTGGGGGAGGAAGACTACAGAAGTAAAGTGCCATTTTCATCACATCACCCCAAAGGTACTTACTATCAATACAAGTTATTACTATTGATGTTGACATTGATCACCTGGCTGAGATAGTGTATATCAGGTTTCTCTGAGGCAGTGTATATCATTCTTTGCCTCCCATTCCATATTGTACTTTTTAGAAGGATGCAACTATGTTATTCATGCTTAAAGAGTGAGGAGCTATGCTCCATTTGAGGGTGGAGTATGTGATACTTTGGAATTTTTTTGTAGATAAGGATTGTCTTCCCTCCCCCCATTTATTTATTTATTCAATCATTTATTCATATTAGTATGGACTTACAGTTAATTATTAATATTTTTAACATCAAAGGTTATTTGGGCTCAGTGCTTGTAGCTCAGCAGCTAGGGTACCAGGCACATACACTGGAGCTAGCAGGTTCGAACCCAGCCTGGGCCTGCCAAACAACAATGATAACTACAACCAAAAAATAACTGGGCATCATGGAGGGTGTCTGTAGTCCCAGCTACTTGGGAGGCTGAGGCAAGAGAATCACTTAAGCCCAAGAGTTTAAGATTGCTGTGACTTGTGATGCCATGGCACTCTACCGAGGGTGACATGGTGAAACGCTATCTCAAAAAAAAAAAAAAAAAAAAAAGATTATTTGGTCTACTACAGCCATAAGAAAGCAGGTTGGTAGAGTCTCATTTTGTTCTAGTTTCTGGTTTTTCTAAAGAGACAGTGGTATATTTGAAGGGTATTGTGTTTTTGGAGCCTGTTTGTTGACTCATGTAGTGTTGGTAGTAGAAAACATCACTGGTAGGTATTCTTTATTTCACTGAAAAGGAAATGTAGTCACAGCTATAATGACACCCTGGCCTGGTTGATTTCTTACCTGCTCTTTCTCTCTTGATTGCCTACACTGACCAGATACTGAGGGAATTCAGTAGCTTCTCTGTGAATCGGAGAACTGTGTCCATTCCTGGTCTGAATTTAGACAAGCACTTCATGGCACCCAACCTCAACCAGGGTACTCTCATCAAGGTAGTGAGGACCAACAAGTCACACTCCTCTCTTCTAAGGCACAGAGAGAAGGACTAGGTAATCTCTAGTGTCCTGAAACTCATTCAGAATGAGAAGGATGAGATATTTTTGTTTTCCCTTAAGTATTTATTGTACCCATTTTGTCAAGGAGAGCTAAATATATCTGGGCAGCAAACTTCAGAATGATTTGTACATATTTTAAGATTTCTCACAGTGAAATGGTAAAACTTTGGGATTTACACCAGCCCAAGGTAGGAGAAACCAACCAGTAAGTCTTGGCAGCAAGACTGAAATCCCATCACTATGTGGATAGGATTTCCGAAGTGGAAAACTGAATCTTATCCATTAAATATGGACACCCCTGCTGTTCATATTAATCATCTGTGCCACACACTGTGTGGAATGAAAGTCTCCTCAGCATGCCCTGACACTTGCCAGCAGAAGGCAGGGGAAGACTCTTATTTTCCCTTTTCTCCCAAGGTTTTGGTAGGGAGAAATAGCTTGTATGAAAAAACAGAGCTGTGCTGCCTCTCATTTGGAAACCATCATACATATCTAATTCATACCTTAGGGCAGTGCCTGTGGCTCGAAGGGATAGGGTGCCAGCCCCATATGCTGGAGGTGGCAGGTTCAAACCTAGCCCCAGCCAAAAAACCAAAAAAAAAAAAAAAAAAAAAAAAAAAAAAGTTTACATATAATTGGGTGGCGCCTATGGCTCAGTGAGTAGGGCACCGGTCCCATATACTGAGGGTTGTGGGTTCAAACCCAGCCCTGGCCAAAATGCAACAACAACAACAACAACAACAACAACAACAACAAAATAATAATAATTCATACCTTATGTGAATGAGGCCTGTCCTGGCTTTTGAGTATCATTATTTGGGTAAGATGCCCGCTGATCTGGAATCTCCCCAGGTGTCAGGGATTCAACTGCATTCACTTTCCTCTTTGGTGCTGCTCCAGGACCAAAGTAGTTTTGTATCTTTATTTCAATTACACAGTCTACTTTTCTGGGACACATAAAGTTGGTCTAAACCCAGTGATGCAGACGGTCCTGCAGAGGCAGAAAGCTGCCAAATCACATTTGGTCTCATGGTGGAAGGTTGACCTTCAAAGAGCAAAGTGGGGCTGCCTCGGTTGGTTTGCACAGAGGGGTGGAGGGTTATATCTAATGTTACTGTCAGGCAGTATGTGCTGGTAGGGAGCCACTAACATAAATAAGAGAGATTCGGATTGTAGTCCTGCCCCATCATTTATTAACCATGCGACCTTGGTTACTTAACCCTTGTGAATCTCTCTTTCTTCAAATGTAAAATAAATTTAGAAATCCCTACTTTGCGTGATTTCTATTTGGATTAAAGGAGACGAGGTATGTAAAGAGCCTGGTGCATACTAGAGAATCCATAAATGACAGTGGCTATCATTGTCAACAACGAAGTGTCACCAACACACGTTCCATGATTACATTTCAGAGCTTCTGAAATCCATGTGGTATATTACGACTTTCTCACCTTGGGCTTAGCGCCAATAAAAAGCATCGTCCTTCACAAAGGAACTGTCTCTTCTGACTCACTGCCACTACGGCATCACTTGCAATTATTTTCATGGTAGGCTAACCTGTTCAGACCCATTCTCATGCTCCTGATTTTATTTTTGTTCGATGTTGAACATTTACAAAACCATTGTCCCTGGACGTGATGTACCTCCAGTACTAAGAACACAAGTATCATTACCCAGGGATTGAAACCCTGACCATGACCTCATACTGTTAAGCAGACCCAGATGATTATAACAGATGTGTAACAGACTAAAGGAATCTAAGCGTCTACTTTCTATAACAATGTCTTTGGGTTTCACCTAACATAACATTTCTTAGCAACCTGTCTGCACTCTTGCTTAGGACTGTATTTTATCACCTTCTTCGGGGCTTGTCTGTGATTTCCAGACTTCGGACTTCGAGGTAAACATTCTGCCTGTTTATTCCTTATCTTGTTTGCACTTTGCTTCCTATCCCACCGTAATTCTGAAGTTGCTCATTGGAGGGTCACATTCTCAGTAGCCTGTTCATGGCCTGACAAATTGCTTTTTCTCAATCTTGTCTTTCTCTCTGGTTCATCTGGCCCTCTGCATCACTCTTCTCTTCCTCAAGTTGCTTCCTTGATTTCTAATATTTTATACTATTCAGATTCTCCAGCTACTTGTCAGATTATTCATATGTCTACTGGGTTGATTTTTCACTCTTCATCCTTATAAATGTAGGCATTCCCCAAAGGCCTATTCTTATCTGTTCATATTTTTTACTCTTCCCACCTACTCATTTTCTCACTCATCTCATCCATTACCATGGCTTCAAATATCACCTTCTTCCAGATGGCTCTGAAATCTTTATCCAAATCTTAACTCTCTCCTAATCTCCTATACTCTTTACTGAGTTGCTTGCTGAACATTTTCACCTATAGATATGTTGGTATCTCAAAGCAATCTACGTAAATCTCAACTTAGCATTCATCTCAGAGGCTTTCAAATTGGTTTCCAGATCCCTAAGGTTTATAAAAATGCCTCAGGTGCTAATTGGGGCTGGGGCTGGTGGTTGTGAAATATGCAGCACCTTTATGATTTTTTTTTTTTAATATATGGGACTTGTAACTGAGATTTACTTTTTAATCAAGGATTATAATGTTTAAAGAAAGGTTTGGAAACCACTGAACTGCCACAATTTTTCCCAAACTGGTTTCTTCTACTCTTGACATTTAAATTTAAATTATTGTTGCTAAGAATGATAAAATCAAATGCACACAGGGACCAGGGACAAGTTACAAATGAGTGAAACGCCCTGAGTCTAAGACAAGAGAGAACAGCGGGGATTGTGATGTACTGAAGATGACATGACTCTTCTAAATAAAACGTTAACCCAGTGTCTGACCCATTCAGACCTGCAAGTTGTATATCTTCAAGTTATGAATTTGCAACCTCTGAGTGGCAAGAGGGTTCTAATTACGAGGCTGGATATACTGGGGGGATTTCTCTCCCTCCTTTTTTCTTCTATGGGCCACACTTTGTCAGCAGTCCCTCCATCCGTCCTGTCCACCCTTTCCTCATGGACACTGACGTGTGTTCTCTACAGTCTGCCAGTGGGCTTCTTGCTCCTCCCTCGAGCTCTTCTGCACACTCTGATCACTGTCTTCACATTGCCTGTGCTGAGAAAACAATGACCTCAGCTGGGCTCTCAATTCTTCTTTCTGCCTTATCTTTGGATTTCCACAGAACCTAATTGTAATCACCTCATGGTATTTACTATTTTATGTATCTTATTACTTAGGTTATAGTTACTTGCATCCATGTATCATTTATCGTATTAGAAACTAGATTACTAGAGTTGTGAACTCTACTGTTTCATTTTTTTTTTTTTTCCATATGCTTTTGAGCACATACCATAGAGGTGATTTGGACACAATCTCATGTGCTCAAAGTGGTCACAGGTGAGTCATGAAGACAGTCATGCAAACAAATAATTACAATATTAAATAAAAAAGGCCTATACTAAAGGTATGTACAAAATGCTATGGGAATACAGAAAGGATGTAATTAACTCTAGACTGATTATACAGTGGGTGAAATGTCAAGGAAGGTGACACTTCTGTTAGACCATGAAGGTGAGTAGAGGTTCACCAGGATGTAAGAAAGAAAAGGAAAAATAAGAACAGGCATTCTAGAGAGGAGAAACAAGATCTTGGAGATAACATCCTATAAGGAATTGGGGCTTGTTTTCCTTGGAGAACAGACAATGTATTTGAAGAGGAAATACATTCATCCTTAGGTAATAGTAGACCAATATGTGCAATTTATAGGAAGAACACATAGATTCAACACAAAAAAGATCTTTTCTCTAATGAAACATTCAACTTGGGCGTGGATGGGTTGGTTCCGTAGTGAACTTCATCATTAACTCTTAGGCAGAGGCAGAATAAACACCAGAAACTAGAGAAGATGGATTTCAAAATGGAAATGTTAACCCTACAATTCTTTAAAAATAGTCGCACAGGTGTTTCTGAATCAGCCAGTGTGACTATTTTGATAAAATTGAGTAGTGTAACATTAGACTCATGGAGTATATTGGTTCCATCTATATTGCTGAGCATGGGAAAGGTTCTCAATAAATGCTGAGCTGAAATCAAGTGGATGAAGAAACTGTGATCAATGGACCAATTTCTAAATAGGCGCTCTGTAGAATATTTTCCGTTGCTTTGCTTTCAAGAACTCCCTGCAGGAAATTGGAAAATGGGTACTTTTATTCCTGGCTGGTAGGAATACAAATTGTTGCAACCTTTCTGCAGGGAAATTTGGCTATACATATAAATAGCGTCAGCACATTCATAGCTTTTGACCCAGTAATTCTGTGTGCCGTGATTTCTCCCAGGGCAAGTATAGATTGTTATGATTTTACCTTGTTATGATTTTACCTATAAGGATGCTCATCTTACAAATCCTAAAAAAAGAGATGAAATAGAAATAATCTCAATGCTCATCAATTTATAATTGGTGAAATAAGTTATAGTATGTCTGCAGTGAAATAATATTTAATCCCTGGAAAGAACATTATAAAAGAACACTTCACAAAACAGACATCATGTTCATAACTTTAAAAAGCAACTTTCCTAAGAAGTGTAATGCTATTTTTGTTCAATATATGCATCGATTCTGAGTTGTGTGATGATGGAAGGTTTTGCATTTTTCTCTTACTTATTTGTAGTTAACATTTTTCTACAGTAAACATATAGTGCTTTTGTAATACATTTAAAAGGTAGTTTAAAAAAGCCCTCAAACCCTTTTGCGGGGCCATTCTGGCTCGCTAGGAATTAGAGCCACCACGTCCTCACTCCTGGAGCCAGAGAGGACCAAAGCCCAGCGACCAGGCCAGCGGAAGGACAGAGGCCCTCAGGCCAGTTCAGTGTCTGTGGCCAGGAAGACATCCCCTCCCTTTGGCAAAAGAGCTGCCTCTTTTCTGGGCTGTGTTGGCCATGCATTCACATAAGAAATTTTCCTTGTGTCTCTTTCATTTTAACTCTTCCTTCTCGAGGACTTGCCTCTTGCACTTGCTGAAGTATTTCTGTTTCCCTCCAGTCGCTGCCTGTCACTGGAGGGCCCACTGTCTCACTGCATTCAGCAAGCTGGTGCGAGGGAACTGCTGGGGATGATAGGGAATTAAGGCAGACGCTGTCTTGGAGCAAATGCAGAGAGTAATTCAGGCACTTCCTGGGGTGAGAGTTTGGGCTTCTGCCGCTTGAGCTACTGAGGTGGGCGTGCTGGCCCTCAGGCCTTTCTCCCGGCTCTGATGGAAGTGAGCAGGGAGCCGTGGCTTGTGCAGGGCCCGTCACACAGCACAGGGAGCCGGGCATCCTGGACCCAGGGCTGTACCTCCCCGCGCCTGTGTGACGAGGTGACAAAAGTGACAGAGAGAGGACTGGCACTTGGAGAAGATGACTTCCTGGGTAGATTTTTTATAATTTCATGGAAATTACTCTCTTTTCTTTCTTACTAGATGCAAAGACCACACTATAAACTATTCTAACTATAACACTATATTTAGGGAGAAGTATTTTCTTTGATCTGTTCTGCCCTAAGTGATCCTCAGTTGTAGGATCACATCCATTTTATTTTTTCACCAAAATGTGAACCACGTATTGGGCAGTCGTACCATTGTTGTGCCAGCAGCAGCAGCAGCAAAGAGCCTTGGAGCTATGGGAAAGCTAATTTAGCAACAGGTCCTACATGCATTCAAGAAAAAGCTTAATCAAACGCTTTTGGGTCATGGGCACACAAAGAAGATGAAGTCATAATTTCTGCTCATAAGTAGAGGAAATTCACTTTTCCAGATAATTCCAGATCACTGCAGTCTGTGTTGAGGACAGAGGCATACAGGGGTTGCAGGGGTGCAAGGAGGAGCTCTTATTCTTTTCATTTATTTTTATTTATTTATTTTTTGCAGTTTTTGGCCTGGGCCGGGTTTGAACCCACCACCTCCAGCATATGGGGCTGGCACCGTACCCCTTTGAGCCACAGGTGCTGCCCTGTTTTTTTTATTTTTATTTTATTGTTGGGAATTCATTGAGGGCACAAGAAACCAGGTTACGCTGATTGCATTTGTTAGGTAAAGTCCCTCTTACAATTGTGCCTTGTTCCCAAAAGGTGTGTCACACACGGAGACCCCATCCTCCTTGCTCCTTCCCTCTCTCAGCTCTTCCTTCCCCCTCCACCCAAAGAGGGGCTTTTAGAATGCTGATGCTGGAGGAGGGCGGGACTGGTGCTAGGGGAGGGTGGGGCTGATGCTGGGGGAAGGCGGGGTTGATGCTGTGGGGCGGGGCTGGCACTGGGTGGTAGGGTGGGATTTCCAGTTATGTTTAAAGCAGGAAAGGAGATAGGCATAGATAGGGGTGGGGGAAGACTCTCAGATGAAACAATAGCGTGAGCAAAGGTAAGTGTGGAGGAGTGGAAGTGTGGACATCAGAATACGACACGACACGGGCTTTGTTAAGGTGGGGAGGATGTGGAGTTTGGAATAACAAGACTCGGAAGACTCTGTGCCTTATGAACGAGTCTGGATTAACCTGTAGACAGTGGGGGGCCATTTAGGAGTTTCAAGCAGGAAAGCTACATATCATATATGAGCTTGGGAAAGGTCATTTAGGTGGGAATGGAACTGAGAGGGAAGACACTGGAGTAAGGGGCCAATTAGGAAATAGTTGTTACAGCTCAGCGGAGGGTTAATAAATAAGCGTTTAAATGAAGCACAGGTGTTTAGGAGCCAGGACGGTACAGTTGGGAGAAAAATTTGGAAGTTAAAATTAGCAGTGTTAAGGGATAAATTAGGTGTGAGTGTGACTGAGATTTCAGGCCTCCGGAACTGCGTGTGGTGGAGGCTGCGGGCTTCTTTGGGTTCAGTACTATAGTGAATGTTGCTCCCTGGTCCAAGTCATACCTGTCAGTCCATTTGACTCAACTTAAGAACAAGTTGGTTGAAGGCAATTTCCTATTATAAGAATATAGAACACTTTTAATCCGATTTTTTTTTCTGTTTTCTTTAAAAGAGAGTTTGAAGGAAAAGAAAATGAAAGAAAAGAGTCCTCAGCTTTTTATTGAAAAGAGATATGTTTTAAAACTTTTTTAAAGACTTGAATTATAGTGTCCCTGGAATGAAAGCATTGGGATTAATGGTCCAAATCAGTTTTACCATTGGATATGAAGAATTAAATTTTGGCAAGCAAAATATCTGTTACTAAAGTTGTAGTCTGAATGCCTAAATAGGCAAAGCCCAATGTAGTTAATTAGTCTAAGCTGCTGGGCTCTCCTCTGGCCTATTGCCAGAATGGGTGATTAAGGATTTAGGAAAATTAATTCTGCATCCAGGAAAAGGTGAAAGACACCCAGTGATTCATTCAGTGGTTGTTAAGGACGTTCTGGCATTTGAGCTGTCCTTGCGTGAATTATGTTTCTTTAACGGTTCCTGGGGGAAGCTGCGAGGCCCACGGCTCACCTTTCCTTCCCTGCGTTCTCTTGGAGAAGAAAGGATGTTGGGAGGAGATTATAGATAAATGAGCAAAGATCAGAGAAATGGGCTTATGTTGAGGACTCCTTTGTAGGGGAACAGCCCTTTTATCCTTAGTGCTGTGTTGTATCACATTAACATCACAATTTTATATATACTCATCTTTGAACTGTCTGGCGATAGCAATAATGAAAGCACCACACTCTCTTTAATATTAGTGTTGATGCAAGAATATATTGGAGTATGTGGTGAATAAGCCACATAAATAGCAGCATAGACTGGTTCTGTGAGTGAGGCCAGCTGGAGAGAAGCTGAGCCTGGGGCTGGCCAGTGGCTACTTGCATCTCTATGTCCACCTTCTCCTTCTCTCCATCCCACTCTGTCCCTCACACTTGAATGGAGACAGTAGACGACTCTCTCGTCTTCTTCAGTTTCAAGACAGGCTTCTCCAGTGGGAACACTGGTGGGAGATCAGAAGAAGGGAGGAGAATGAGGTGGGCCCATTAGATACCCCTGTTTCCACAATGTGGGTCTTCTCGGGTTAGCTGCGTTCTTGATCCAAAGGTTACAGCTTCTTCAAGGTGACCTTCCTAAGCCATGGTTCTTAAAGGGATACTTGTATCTCCACACACTCTCTCCTAAATTCTGATAACTACTATCTCTTTACAGCCAGGGCTCAGTGTGGTAACAGGCCCTCTGCTTCTAGCCCCGTGGCCCTGCACTATCTGTTGTGGTTTCCTACAGCTGTGGTTTTTAAGTGTTAGAATCTCTTGATTCAGTAGGTCCGGGGTGAGGCCTGGTTATGAGCACTTCTCACAGGTAATGCTGATGATATTCTGAGGAACTCATGTTGAGATTAACTGATGCCTTTCTGAGAAATTCCTTTTTTAAATTATTGTCAAATTAATTCAAGTATTTCATTTACTTCCCAATGGGATCCTGATATAATAGGCCTTAATATGCCTTTTTTCTTGGACTTGATACAAGTATCCCTTTAAGAACCATGGCTTAGGAAGGGGGGTCCACTAGAGTGACCATTAAAAGAAATTAGTGGGAAATTGTCTGCATCCACTACAAAGGGGTCATGGGAGGAAATGAGACATTAGAGAGAAGGCTGGGGGTAGCAAGAGCTATCACGGAACAGTGTGACCACCTCTTAATGAATGCCAGAGGCTCACATCTCAGAGGAGGAAGGGACCTGACAGTATTAGTTCCTATGTTCATCCACATTGGAGGTTTGTTGGAACTTGGAAGAAGTTGCATTCTGTGAGAGATCTAAGTAGGAACACACTGTTGGCCCTTGAAAGCTCCAGAAAATACCATGTTTATATCTGCAACACACTTCAGCAAATCATCTGGTAGGAACACACTGTTGGCCCTTGAAAGCTCCAGAAAATACCATGTTTATATCTGCAATGCACTTCAGCAAATCATCTGGATTGATGGTGGTGTAGGTGAGGCTCCTCAGACTGAAGATCAGTCACTTGTATTGTTGAGGAATAATGATTTATTTGGTTCTTGTTTGACACCGGGCTGAGTACAGAAGTGGCAGGAAGGCCAACTCTCTCCTCTTCTTGATGTCACTTCTCTCCTTGTTCCTTTGTCTTCTTTCCTCAGACCTCTTCCCCCTTTCTTTCTAAACCCAAATAGTCTGCAATAAACTCAAAATATCAAAGAGTACAAATATTAATTTATTTTGTGATTGTGCAAAGAAAAAGGACGCAGTATGAAATTTTTGGCTCAAGAGTTCAGTATTTGTAGCTATCCACTTTTCATCAAGGTAATTATTTTTCTCCTAAGTTCAGAGAATACTGACAACAACCTTCTTGCTAGTAAACCCAGATGTCTGTGTGGTCAATCTTGTTATATAGTTACTTGCAAAGATATTGTAGGTTCACTCCCTAAGGGTGAACTCATTTATAATTTCCAACGTACATAACATGTACCTGTTCAACATTTTTATGTATTCAGAGAAATCTTCCTAAACAAATGCAATTAAAAATGATACTAATATGTCAGCAGGACAATAGGTCTTTCTGTTCAAAAAATCTGCCACAGCATGGTGGTGTCAGTGTTCAGTTCAAAAACACATTTCCTGTGGCTCTAAATGCCAATTAGTATGATGTAGGAATTGGTGACACAAATGAGGGGTATAAATGTCAACATCAGTAATTATCTCTAGGTGTTAATTAGATAGTAGATGCATCACTGGAAAAATTCAGTCTCAAAAAATCCTAAATCTGTTAAATAAATGTTAAATAAACTTCATGTCCCCATTTTGATTAAGTAATAGAATTGTAATAGTACATATGAACAGAAGTTTTATTATTATGTTATTTTTGGATACAATTGATCTTTTTTTTTTTTTTTCCAGTTGATTAACTATCCATTTCCCTTACTTAAAAGCATCCTAATTTACTTTCAGGAAATAATCTTATCCTTATTGGGTACAATTTGATGGAAATGTTAAGTGAGTGCATTGACCTTTTCAGCCAAGGGGCAGGCATTTAACCAACCAACTGAATGCTTCCTCCCTGAAATGTGCATTTTGGTAGGATCACATTCATTCCGACAGTGGCTTAACCAAGCTGTTTCCTCCATAAGATGCTCTCTGAAGTTTCTGCTGTTGTTCATATTTCTCCATTCTTACTGTTAAGCTGTCTTATCCTTCTAAATAATTTCTTGTTCTGCTCAAGCTACACCTGGTTTTTGTTGCTTTCAGTCTAAGAACTGACCCAGACGGCATATGACAAACTTGACTTTGAACTTTCATAGTTAAACTTCCATGTGTGAGGTCTAGTACTATTAAACTATTAAAATAGCACCAGTGATATATTTATATATAGGTTTCATCTTTTGTAGTTCATGATTATTGGAACTGAAGCTTTTTGTTGTCGTGACTTCTACCCAGCATATTGGCAAAATTTCCGTAGTGATAAATCAACAAGTATAAAGACTGGTAATGTGTGTGTGTGTGTGTGTGTGTGTGTGTGTGTGTGTGAGAGACAGAGAGAGAATGTGTGAGTGATAGAAAGGGAGAGAGAGAGAGACTTTAAAGACCTCAATTATTTTGCCAGTTTCCATTTTGTATCCATTGCAAACCTCTGATTAACAAGAACAATAATAGTGATGATAATAATTTTATAGGAAGCATAAGTTATTTCGTAACAACTGAGCAAATAGCTAGTATGGCTTTTGAAATAGTTCATCACTGAGTGTGGATGGCTGAAAACACAATATATGATAGCAAGTCTTTTACATTTTTATAGTGACATGTTTACATATTGGTCTGTAGCTGCAGCCATTATAAAAAAGATCCTTGATGATTACTGTCTTGCTGTGTTGTGCTGTTGTAACAGAATACTTGAGACTGAATAATGTATAAAAACAGGGATTTATTTCTTATAGTTCATAAGGCTGGGAAGTACAAGGTCTGGGACCTTCTTACCGTGTCATAATAGGATGGAAGGCATCACATGGCCGAAGAAAAGAGGACCCCATTCTTATGATGATTAAATCCATGCCCTCAATAATGACACTGACTAATTCCTGAGGGCACCTCTTAAAGGTCCCACCTCTCAACACTGCTGCACTGGAGATTAAGTGCCCAACACATGAGAGTGCCCAAACCATAGTACTGGCCTTTCTGCCTTTGGACACAGCTCAAGAAAAGCTGTTTCATCCTGGAGCTTGGTTTTAAAGCCAACCTTATTTTAGAGAGACCTTCAGATATGCTGCATTATATAAAATGAAAAATCAAGTTCAAATGGTCACTAAGGTGTTCTTGATTGATAGAAGTTGGTTAGTAGAATCTAAGGTATCCAGTTGTGGTTTGTTCTCACTCCCTTACCAATCTATTCAATCTATTCTCAATACAAGGATGGTATGGAGGAAAAGTGGAGATGATGTCGTGCTTATCTCAGACAGGGAGAACATATGAGAACACAGTGGTACCAGCACAAATCCCTTCACAGCTTCATTTTCTCTCATAGAAACTTAAACAGAACTTCAGGTGGAGCAAAAAATCAGCCATGGTACAACCAAGGTACAATAATGGGTGCTGGCTTACTTTTCTGGAAACATTACGAATCTTTTATTTTTATTTATTTATTTTTTTGAGACAGAGTCTGACTCTGTCACCCTGGATAGAGTGCCATGGCCTCAGCCTAGCTCACAAAAACCGCAGTCTCTTGGGATCAGGGAACCTCTTGCTTCAGCCTCCAAAGTAGCTGGGACTTACAGGCACCTGCCACAATGCCTGGCTAGTTTTTTTGGTTGTTGTTCTTTTTCTATTTTTGGAAGAGATGCTCTTGCTCAGGCTGTTCTCCAACTCCTGAGCTCAACCAATCCACCTACCTTGGCTTCCCAGAGTTCTAGGATTACAGGTGTGAGCTACCATACCGGCCCTGGGAAGATTACTAATGCAGAAAGAAAAGGGGAAATTGAAGGAGTGAAGTGCTTGACAAGGTTAAAAGGGTCTGGTTAAGAATAGAGTATGAATGTTTTTACCACAACATATAAGTAAGCAAGGAGATGGTTATGTTAATCAGTTAGATGTAAGCATTCCACATTATGTATCAAATCAGCACATTGTACCCCATAAATGCATTAATGTACACAGTTACGATTTAATAAAGAATTAAAAAAAAAAAAAGGATCTGGTCTCCTAGTATAGGTGGGAGGGTGGCTTTGATAGTTGCAGGAATTCCTCACACGTGACGATAGGAAGAAAAGCAGAGAATGTGGGATATAGGTGTCTGAGGGTGAGGAGAGGAAGGTGTTCTTCTCGGATATTTTCTGCTTTTATTTTTTCAACGAAATTTGAGGGAAAGTTATCAACTGAGTATTGTCCATGAAGGTAAAGAGAGCTGTTGGAGGAAAGTTATGAAAGTTATCCTGAGAGTGGGAGAATCCACCTTCTAGGGAAGCACAATAGAAGTGCCGAGCCATGGTATGTGCCCATTTGAAATGGGCAGTCATGAGTTCAAAGGTGCGGTGTTTTGTTATTCTTCACCCATCTCTAGCTACTCAGACAATGACCTAGGAAAGGTAACATTTGGGGTTAGCCAAAATTAAGACTTTTTTTTTCAAATTAGGGTAATACTACATACAGGTAACTATAGAGAAACAAGAGTTGTTACCTAGATGGGTTGTGCCAGGTGAAAATGAAAGAGAGAGAAGCGACGGGTAACAAAACACAAGTGGAGCCAATACGTGAGAACAAGCAGGAAGGGTCAGAGTGTAAAGCTGCTGTGTGGATTTCACACGTGATGTAGCTACTGGGAATGACAAAGTCAAGACTGTACTACACAACTGGGTGGCTAAGGAAAATGTATAGCCAGCGAACTTCGTGAACATAATTATACATTCATTTATAAGAAATCTAAAATAGTAATAAAAATCAATTTTTGTATATTTTATTTCTGTGTTGAACATCCAACTATATGATTAGGTATAATATATCAAAACTATACATCAATAAATCCTTGATCATAGTAACCTTCCAGATGCAGGATTCTGTAGAATTTAACTTGCTTCCACGTTTAGAAACAAATGTCCATTTCAATACATATTAACTGCTTTCACAATTCATGTACTTTGAGCTTGTACAACAGAAAGGCATGGTCTAAATCACTCTTCAGTATTAAATTAAAGGCACATAGCTTCAGTGCATAAGGTTAGCATCCAATATGGACATTAGCACATTAGGCAGAACCTTCTACCAACAGCAATCCTGTGGATGGAAGAATGAATTTTCATCGTTTCCTACTTATGTAATTCAAGCACCTATTATATATATAAGACACTATCACACAGGACATATACAAAAAATAAAAACAGTCCCTTGCCTTTGCAATATGTGTGTACCTTGTATGTGCATGTGTCTATTCAATTTTTATATGATAAATAATCTTTAAGGGCATGATAGACCACAGGTTAGATGTTGACAAAAATATTCTCTTCCCTTAGGAAGAAATAACTTAGTAAGGATCCACACATAAACTAGTTATAATAATTGCTGTGATTGAATTTGGTATGGGGCAGTGGAAATATTGGGGAAGGAGAGTCTAAATGTGGCTGGGAGGGTCGGAGAAGCTTCCCTTAGGAAGCAGCCTCACTGCTATCAGTCTTACATGTCAGTTTAGACTAAGGGGTAATCATATATAAATAGTCAATTTAATGTACCTAAGCACTATAGAAGTGTACGTAAAAGGAAAATTTATTTTGCATAAATGAGAGTCAGAGAAATGTGTAGCCTTGAAGTGCCATTAAAGCTGGGCTTAGAAGGATGAGCAAAGGGACGACCAAAGTACAGAGTGTTCATTTATCCCGGAAGATGAGTCAGCAGTCGGGTCAGACAGTCTCCACCAAGGCCTTACTTTCTAGTTCATCATCCCGGGCGATCCCAGGGCCATATGGCTGGATCTCTAGATTTATTTTAGACATCATGACATTCTGGGGGAAATTTTTTAGGCTCACTTTTCAAAACTTTAAATATTTAATTAAAAACCATGTTGAGAATCACATGATTCCCCCCCAATTATAACCAAATCTCACACATACACACACACATACACACACACATATTTCCGCATGTATAAGAATCCCTTCTAAAATTTGTTGGACATAACACTTTGCCTTGTCATCTAAAATCTCATTATTCATCCTTTAAAGGAAGATTATTTCTAAGATGAAAGTGGAAGAACACATGAATGAGCCTGAGCAATGATGGAATGTGGAGATCTATGCATTCATGTGTTCAGGTGTGATAACTGTGGAGCAGGGTGATGGGTCTTGTAGATACAGTTTAATACAAGGACATAAGACTTAGCACAGCATGGGAAGAAAAAAAATGTCCTCTTCCTTATGCTTGAAAACAATTCTCATTTACAGATGATATGCTCATGTAAATGGTTATGGGCATTGCATGTGCACTGCATTGTTCATAGGAAAAGAAGATGGTGTGATTAGAATCTGAAGTTGTAGAAAGCCCTCCTTCCCTTACCCCCTGTGCGGTATACAAAGGACTCTCCCTTGCATACCTTGGGAAGATTAGTTGGAAGGCATAAAATTACATTCTCATTGAATGCAGACTTATTTCTAACCATTCAGGAAGGACCATAAACATTGATTATGACAGCTTTATTTATTATTTTTCTAACTTGGTTAGCTTAATTGCTTCTGAGAAATAAGAAAGCCTAAAGGACTTCTCATGCAATGGAGGGCACATGCCCATTGCTTAAAGCTGGGTGTTAGATTGGGACTCTGCAGCCCTCATTCATGAGAAGAGGCTGAGAGAAACTGCTCTGAATGGATGCTGAGGCTTTAGCTGCTTCAGGCTGAGGTTTAAAAGGCAGGAAGATAAAGCCACAGTTTCTCAGGGAGAATCTGAATAATGGTCTTTACTGATTCTCCAGCTTGGTCTACAGTAGTCTTGGTATTATCATGGGACATTTCCTGTGAAAAGCTCTCTGGAAGCCCTGGGTGTGGATCAGCAGCCCGGAAGCCCAAGGAGAGATCACCATAAAATTAGTTTTGTGAGATGGAAGAAAAAGGAAAGATAGAACACACGTTACGCAAGCCAACACCAGCAACAAAAATTCCTACCCCAAAGGAGGCTGACATGGAGGTTCCTAAACCCCATAGGCAACTGATATGATGAACAATGAGAAGTTCAAATGAATTCAGATGAAATTAATAATTGTTTAACTGATTGCCTGTAAAAATTAAGAATAAGTATTTTGAAGATGTTCAAAGGTTGCCCCAAGTGAAGGCACAACTTCATTAAAAAAGAATCAGAAGCTTTGAAGCAAATAAGGAACGAACGATAAATCAATATCTGAGAAATATAGTTATTGAAATTAAAAAATAACTGCATTTGTACTCATATATTAATCTGAAATTTAAAAAGAAATGTAATTGGTGGAAAAAATTCTGACGAGGATCTAAAGTGAATTTGCCCATAAAGTAGTTTCTAGATACAGGGAAACAAACTACAAAAGAACAGGTAAGAACCATGGATAGATTGAGAGGCTCCACATTAGTTATATGTTGCTGTATAACAAGCCGTTCTAAGACTTAGTGGCT
The DNA here is from genome assembly GCA_963574355.1 of Loris lydekkerianus. Lineage (NCBI taxonomy): Eukaryota > Metazoa > Chordata > Mammalia > Primates > Lorisidae > Loris > Loris lydekkerianus. Next base: position 37,601 of record CAUYPK010055734.1, read on the forward strand.
TAGGAGAACATTGGCATCACCTGGTTTCTGTGGTTCTGGCTCAGGGCCTACGGTGAGGGTGCAAGTGCTCTGAGTTGAGAAGGCAAGCAGGTAAAAGATGGGTGGAACTGGAGGTTGTGCTCCCAAGCTCATGCAGTGAGCTGGTTGCTAGTAGGAGGCTCCAGGCTGGTGAGAGACCTCAGCACTTCACCGTGTGAGCCTCTCATGACATGGCAGCTCTCCTTCCTCAGAGCCAGATTCAAGGACAGAGTCCAAGACAAGAGCTGTGACATATCTTCTTGCCTGATCTTAGAAGCGACACGCTATTGACTAACTCCAATATTCTATTGGTTGCGCAGACCCATCCTAGTATAATGTGGGAGGATATAACCCAGGCTGTGAATTCCAGAAAGTGGGGATCATTGCAGGTCATATTGGAGGCTTGTGACCTCCAAAACACACTCACCAAAGTCAATGCCTAACAAAGTCTCATTCTCTTCCAGCATCAACTTAAGGCCCATAATTGACCCGACCCATGGGTCAGTTGATCAGGGTTACCTGGAGGAGGGGGTGATAATGAGAAGGGACAAGGGACGCGAAAGAATGGAGACAAGACAGGAGTCTGATCAAGTCACGTTTATTGTAACTCTTTCCAGGGTAAATATAGGCAGTGAAATGCGGGAGGAGCCTCGGGCTGTCATCACAAGGTCTCCAGACAACCTAACAGTACACAATTACCATGTGATTTATAAGAATCCTAACTCTTTCAGAGAAACAGAAACTTAAATCATGTTAGTACAGATAATGGTGCTTGGCCTCTTTTTTATATGGATGCTGTAATGTCAGCTCTCCACACATAATGTTATCATTTCACCCATTTTAGTACAGTGATCCTGGAATTCTCCTGATTTAAGGCACCATTATTTTTTTATCTGGATTTTTATGTATCTCCTAGTTGGTATACTTCTCCTGTGGCACCTGTGAAGTTTATCCGGAACACACCACTGAAAATTATCTCTCAAAACTGGAAGTCCGATAACATTTAAAAATTCTCCAACTACATTCCCATTTCACTCTTTTTTTTTTTTTTTTTTTTTTTTTTAGAGACAGAGTCTCATTACATTGCCCTCAATGAGAGTGCTGTGGCATCGCAGCTCACAGCAACCTCAAACTCTTGAGCTTAACTGATTCTCTTGCCTCAGCCTCCCAAGTAGCTGGGACTATAGGTGCCTGCCACAACGCAACACGTGGCTATTTTTTTTGTTGCAGATGTCATTGTTGTTTAGCAGGCCCGGGGCCAGGTTTGAACCCGTCAGCTCCATGTATGTCGCTGGCGCTCTAGCAGCTGAGCTACAGGCACCGAGCCCCTTATCACGCTTTTAGAAAGTGAGATTCTTATTAACCTTCTATGCCCTGTGGTAACTGATGCCAATTTCCACTGGGAACACCTCCCCTCTTACTCTTTCCTGCATTTTCACGTGAGCCCCTCATTGGTCCTGCGACACCCACGAGCACTCATGTGCTTGAATAGTTTTTTTTTTTTTTATTTCAAATTGACATGAGGGTATAAATTTCAATTACATTGTTCTCACTCCAAGGTAAGTTCCAGCTGTAAAAGAGCCCCTCACCCAGGGGGCGTGGTATCCACCTGGCATTGTGGCCATGAGTTTGGGTCCTGCCACATGCCCTCCCTCCCTCTACCCACCTACTGGACTATTTGTGTTTTATTGTTCACATGACCATGTAATTGTTTATATATTTGTTTCATATTAGTGTTGAGTACATTGGATGTCTGTTTATTTTTCCGTTCTTGAGATACTTTACTAAGAAGAATGTGTTTCAACTCCACCCAGGTAAACATAAAAGATGTAAAGTCTCCATCTCAAAAATCAAACATGTGCTTAATTTTAGAGTTCACAAAGGTGGAAAGTCAGGTAAAACTAGCCTTTACTAACTCATGTCTCTGGCCAGGATCTCTTTGAGGATTTATCCATGCCCATGTAGTTCTTCGCTCCATTAACCTATTTGCTTTTTTCTTCATTACATTTACTACTATCTCACTTCATTTACCATGCTTATGTGCGCCAAAAGCAAGCTCGGTGGAGGCAGGGACTTGTTTTTTCTCCCGTCTTCCTTTCTTCCTTCCTTTTCTCCTCCTTTTTTCCCTCTCCCTTGCTCCCCCTCCTTCTCTCTACCTTTTTCTTCTTCCTCCCCCCTTTTTTCTCTCTCCTTTTCCTTCTCTCTCTTTCACTCCCAGCCTACTCTTTCTTTTCTAAGTGGCTGTATTACCAGCATCTACAACATGTGGCACAAAGTGGGCATTCAGTAAATACTTGCTGAATGAATAATATGCGTGACATATCACTGACTTCCACAATTATTCGGCCTTCCCTCTTTTGCCGTCATAGGGTGTCTTGCTCTGTAATTCAGGCCAGAGAACAGTGATGTAATCACAGCCCACTGCAACCTCAGACTCCTGGGCTCAAGGGATCCTCCCTTCTCAGCCTTTAAAGTAACCGGGGCTACAGGAGAGCGACACTGCACCCAGTGTTGTATGTATATCCCGGCAAAATTCTTAAGGAATATGCACTGGAAATTGAGAGAGAGATTACCCAGTTTTCTTCAAAGACGTTACACCAATTACATTCCCATAATAGTATGCGAAACTTCCAACTCCTGCACAGCCTCATCTATATTGATCTTTGCTAATTGTTAGGTTAAAAAAAAGCATTTCCATAATTTTAATTTGTACAGGTAAGATTAGCCACCTTCTGGTATTCCTAAGCAGTATCTATTTACTTTTCTGTGAACACTGGGTTTGGCAAGTTTTTCTCATTCATTCACAAGTACTTGTGGACAGTGTGCTCTAGGCACCTTTTGAAGTGCTAGGAATATGGCAGTGAATGGAATAGGCAAAAACTTCTGCCCTCACAAAGCTCACATTCTGGAAACACATATAAGTAAAATATGCCGGAGGAAGAAAAACACATGAGGGAGGAAGAGGGGAGGTTCTGGGAGCAGGGTACATTTTGTGATTTTAAATCAGAATAATCAGGGAAGGCCTCCCTGAGAAACGATCTGAACATTGGTCTGAAGAAGGGGAGGCTATAATCCGTAAAGATACAGGGACAGCACACGGGAGGCGAGCAAGTTCAGAGGTGGGATGCTCTTGGTATATTTAGGAAAGAGCAGCCAGAGCAGTGTGGCTGGAGCAGTGTGAGGAGGAGAAGTAACAAGGTGGCCGAATTGCATAAGGACTGGAACATTTCCTCTTTTTATTCTGAAAGAAGAAATCAAAGCCATTTGAGATTGTAAGGTAGTGAATCAGGCTTCTGGGCGGAAGAGTGAGTTAACATAGTTTTAACTAGATTGTGTAAGCTGCTCTGTGAAAACTCTGAAAGGAAGCAAGGGCAGAGAGAGTGACCAGCTGGAAGGCAGCTGCAGTAGCCCAGGTGGCCGTGACCATGACGGAAGCAGGCAGCGCATGAAGGTGATGAGAAATTCTTAGGACTAAACACGCACTGGTGGCTGAACCAGCCAGGTTTGTGTGCATAAACTGGACATGGGATTTGAAAGAGTTCCCTCCACAGTAATAAAATAAATTATTTGTTAAATGGATTATTTCTTAAAATAGTTTGTTAATATCTATGTAGATATAAATATGTTTTGCCATTAATGCATTTTCAATTTTTATGCAGCCAATTTGACCCATACCTCTCTCTATGATTTCTGGGGTATGTATACTTCCTGAAAAAGCCACCCTCTCTACTTCTGATCACTTCAGATATTTTCCCTCTTTTTTTCTATCTGGAATTTATTAAGGTGTTGGAAGTTGTGGGGGGAAGGACACAGATTTGTATCCCTCTATAAAGGGCCATGTCAACTACCACCGAACAATCAGGTTTTGAACATTTAAATGAGCTTGTCTAACATTTTATTTTACTTTTTGTTGACATTTTAGTAAATCTGCAGATAAATTCAGAGATTTTTACCTTCTTTCCCTTTTTCCTTTATCCAAGAACAACCCATATCTTTTTGTCCATCCAGGTCCTAGTCAATGTCTCTCATGAAACAGCACCTTTAGTACATATGTCTATCCTATTGTACAGTAGGCAAGATCGTATGCAAATCTTTTGGCAGTTTTATTGAAGTAAAAGTAAGATACAAAACATAAAATTTTAAGTGCAGTTTGATCATTTTTAGTGAAGTGGTACATTCATTCAACCATTACCCCCAAAGGACCCTCATGCCCGTTTTCAGTCAATCCCTCTCCTCTCCTCCAGCCCCAGCAACTACTGACATATTGCTTCTGAAATTTTGTGCTTTCTAAAAATTTCATATAAATAGAATTATATAGTATCTAATCTTTTGTTCTTGATTACATTTTACTTTTTTTACTGCTTTGTAAGAAACAGCACTAGTGTTATTATGTGTTATTATTTATAATAGGAATCAACTTTAAATCCATTAATTTTTTTATTTTTATTAATTGCTTTCTTTTTCTTGGCCTTATTTTGTTATTACCCTCATTATTTATTAAGATGAGCTATGAGTTTATTTACTATTAATCTTTCTTGCATAGTAATTAAGTGCTTAGGGCAATGCAAGTCTCTTGAGCCCTGCTTAATTACCTTCCACAGGTTCTAAGAAATGTGTACATCTCCTGTCATTTTATTTTCTAAAGTATCAAAAGTTTATACACTTTGATTTTTCTCTTTGGCTAAAATTGTTTAGGAGAGAGGTTGTTTTTTTTTTTTTTTTGAGACAGAGTCTCAAGCTATCGCCCTGTGTAGAGTACTATGGCATCACAGCTCACAGCAACTTCAAACTCTTGGGCTTAAGTGATTCTCTTGCCTCAGCCTCTCAAATAGCTGGGACTACAGGTGTCTGCTATGATGCCTGGCTATGAAGTAACTTAATATTATTATATTTTCTATTTTTTGCATTTTGAATAATGATACTATTCTATTTGATGCATCAAAATTTATAAAAAGTTTACACTTTATTTTTATCAAATGCCCTTTGTTTCCTTGTTTTTTTCTTTTCAAACCCTTTTGATGCAGGTCCCCGAGTGCCTGTATGTACATATGTATTTTCCTACTAAGATTCTGCTCATTTTATTTACAATTTTTCTACCTCACTTTGCTGCACACCCATTTCCTATGGACAGAAAAAATACATATTTTTACCCAGTTTGACAGTGTTTTTTTCCTTTAATAGTTCAATTTTTCTCATTTTCATTATGACAGATATGTGTGGTCTTGGGATGTCATTGCATACTGGCAAAATGAGACTTTGTGCTGGGTTTAGATTAGGCAAGTGTCAGAAGCACTTCCATTTAATTCAAGCTTGTCACAAACAGCTGCAGCAGGGATCGGTAATTAGAAAGCTGATCTGAACCACCAGAAGTTTCCCTGAGCTTTTATAGCGTGTGTCCCAGGGGACTTAATCCAAGGAGAAAGGAAAGAGAGGAGAGCAATGGAAATTTGCAATGGAGTCTATTGCATTTGGAATGATCAACTATAAACATCACCATAAATATTGAAAGGTCATATACTAGCTAAGTTTATAAAATCGTCTAAAACACATTTTCCAAACCTTTAGACTCATGTACTTAGAATACCACTTTATTTCTTTATGAAGAAATACCTTCAGCTTTATGAAGGTATATGATATCCACATCCATTTATAGTATATCTATTTACAGTGCACAATTTGATAAATTCTGACAGGAGAATAGACACGTGAAACCACAACCACAATTAAATTCATAAATACGTTCATCACTCTCTAACATTTCCTCATTCCCCTTTCCCAATTGGCCCCTCTGTGTTCACCTCCCTGACATCATTAAACACTCATGTGCTTCCTGGTGCTATCGGTTTACTTTACATTTTTTTTTAACTGTAAGTTAATAAAATCAAACAAGCAATACTTTTATGTCTGTCTTCAGTCAGCACATAATTACCTTGAGTTTCATTGATGTGATTGGATGGATTGTCTATTCTTTTAGGTGAGTAGTATTTCTTTCTATGGATGTATCACGATTTGTTTACCTATTCACCTTTGATGAATTCTTTCCGATCTCTGGCTGCTATGAACAGAACTGCTACGAACATTTGTGTACAAGTCTTTGCTGTGAACATTTGCTTACGCTGCTACTCAGACAAACATCTGGGGCTGCAATGGCAAGGTCCTATGGTAGGTGTATGTTTGTTTTAACAAACTGCAAAACTGTTTTCCAAAGAGGCTGTACCATTTTACTTCCCAACAATGTATGAGAGTTCCAGTAGTTTTACATGCTTGCTGACACCTGGTATCATTGGCTTTTTACATTTTATCTACCTGTCTAATGAATGGTATCTTACTGTGAATTTAATTTACCTTTTCCTAATAACTAATGTCATTAATCCTTTTCTTACATGTGTAGTTGTTATTCATATATATCTTTGGTATAATGTCTGTTTAGATCTTTTGCCCATATTTTTAAACTATTTTTTATCCCTTTTGAGTTGTAAAAGTTCTTTATTCTGGATATGGGTCTTCTGATGGATATGTGTTGTACAAATATTTTCTTCTAGTCTGTAGCTTTTCTTTTAATTTTCTTTTCTTTTTTTTAAATTTCTGGTTAAGGTGAGGATATAAGCAACTAGATTACAATGTTTGCGTTTGTTAGGTAGAGTCCCTCCTGTAGTTGTGGCCTGATCCAAGAGGTGTGCTATATACCTTTACATTGTGCCCAGTAGGTGGCGGCACACCAATCTCCTCCCTTTCTCCCCTCTCCCCATCTTGTTTTCCCTCCTCCAACTTGAATTGAATTTTTCTCTTTTGTGGATGTGCATTAGATCATCTGCTGACTTCATATTAGTATTGAGTACATTGGATATTTGCTTTTCTATTTTTGTGATACTTTACTAAGAAGAATATGTTTCAACTCCATCCAGGTTAATACAAAAGACGTAAAGTCACCACCTTTTTTGGTTGAATAGCATTCCATGGTATATATATACCACAGCTTGTTAATATATTCTCTGGCATTTAGGTTATTTCCACATTCTGGTAATTGTAAACTGAGCTGCAATAAACAGTCTAGTGCAAAAGTCTTTATGGTAAAATAATTTCTTTTTTCCTCCTGGGTAGATAGCTAGTAATGGGATTGCAGGATTAAATGGGAGGTCTAATTTGAGTTCTTTGAGGAGTCTCCATACTTCTTTCCATACAGGCTGTATTAGTTCGCGTTCCACCAATGTGTAAAAGTGTTCCTCTCTCTCCAAATCTGCACCAGCATCTGCAACTCCGGGACTTTGTGATGTGGGCTATTTTCACTGGGGTTAGATGATACTTCAAGGTGGTTTTGATTTGCATTTCTATGATGATTAGGGATGATGACATTTTTTCATATGTTTGTTAGTCATTTGTCTGTCTTCCTTAGGGAAGGCTCTGCTCATGTCTCTTGCCCAGTGATAGATGGGACTGTTTGCTCTTTTTTGTTGTTTATTAATTTGAGTTCTCTATAGATCCTAGTTATCAAGTCTATGTCAGATTTGTAACATGCAATTATATTTTCCCATTAGAAGGGAAAAGATTTGCTTTAATTGTTGTGTCTTTAGCAGTGCAGAAGCTTTTCAGTTTAATTATGTTCCATTATTTATTTTTGTTGTTGCAATTTTCACCAGAACCTTCCCCAACACATCCTATGAAGTGAACATCACCCTGATACCAGAACCAGGAAAGAACCCAACTAAAAAGGAGAACTATTAACCAATTTTACTAATGAATATTGCTGGAAAAGTACTCAGTAAAAGCTTAGCCAATAGATTACAGCTACATTTAAATAATTATACCCCACAATCAAGTAGGCTTCATCCCAGGAATGCAAAGCTGGTTTAACACACACAAATCCATAAATGTAATTCAAATGTAAAACAAACCATATGATCCTCTCAATAGATGTGGAACAAGCATTTGATAAAATTCAGCATCCTTTTCTAACAAGAACACTTAAAAATATAGGTATAGGTAGAACATTTCTTAAAATGATTAAAGCCATCTATGACAAACCCACAGCTGGTATCTTATTGAATGGAGTAAAACTAAAAGCCTTTCCACTTAGAACTGGACCCAGACAAGAATGTCTTCTATTACCACTACTATTCAACATAGTGCTGGAAGTTCTAGCCAATGCAATAAGGCAAGAGAAGGATTTAAAAGGCATCCAAATGGGAGCAGAGGAGGTCAAACTCTCCCTCTTTGCTAATGATATGATCTTATACTTAGAAAACCCCAGAGACTAAACCAGAAGATGCCTGGAAGAGATCAAGAAATACAGCAACATCTTAGGGTATAACATCAATGTCCACAAGTCAGTAGCCTTTGTATAGGACAATAACAGCCAAGTTGAGAACCAAATCAAGGACATAATTCCCTTCACAGTAGCTTCACAAGAAGATGAAATACCAAGGAATATACCTAACAAAAGTGGTGAAGGACCTCTACAAAGAGTATGTGAAATCTTAAGAAACAAAATGGCTGAAGACATTAACAGATGAAAGAATATACCATGCTCTTGGCTGGAAAGAATCAACATTGTTAAAATGTCTATACTACCCAAAGCAATCTACAGATTCAATGCAATCATCATTTAAAATATCAACATTATACTTTGAAGAAATGGAAAAAATAGTTCTTTGTTTTGTATGGAACAGATGATCTATCTTTGAAAATGTCTTACCGCACCTACGGTGCATCTTACAAGGGTATGTATGAAATATACTAAATGTGGAATATAAATGGCTTAATACAATAACTAAGAAAATGCTGTGAAGGCTATATTAACCAGTTTGATGAAAGCAGTTCAAATTGTATATAAAACCAGTACATTGTACCCCATGATTGCAGTAATGTATACAGCTATGATTTAATTAAAAAAAAAAAAAAAAAAGAAAGAAAGAAAATGTCTTAGGGGTTGATGAGAAGATCTATATTTAGAAGATTTTGGAAGATTTAGAAGATTTACTATCCTGTAAATGTTTGTTAGGTTCATTTGTTCTCATGTAAGTCCAGTGTCTGCTGATTTTCTGCCTCAGTGATCTGTCCAATCCTATCAATGAAGGGTTAAAATCCCCAGCCATTATGATGTTACTGTTCACTTCTTTGCTTATATCTAGTAGAATTTGTTTTATAAATCTGAGAGCTCTTGTGTTAGGTACATATATATTTAGGTTAGTTATATCTTCTTGTTGAACTGCTCTCTTTATCATTATATAACAACCATTATTGTCTGTTTTTTTTTTTTTTTTTTTTTTTACCATTGTTGCTATTTTATCTGATGTGAAAATAGCTACACCTGTTCACTTTTGGTTTCCACTTGCATATTTTACTTTTTTCCAACCCTTTACCTTGAGTCTATGACGATATTTGCAAATTAAAACGGTTTCTTGAATACAACATATATTTGGTTTCTGGTTTTTTATCATTTAGTTTTTGAGTTGTGTCCTTTTTTTAAAAAATCCATTCAGCCAATCTATACCTTTTAAATGGAACACTAAGACTGCTTATGTTCAATGTTAGTATTGACATGTGAGATACTGTTCTGTTCATCGTGTTGAATGATACCTAGTTGATTTGTTATCTCCCTTCTGTTACTGTTTTATAAGATCTGTGAACTTAAGTGTTCTGGTGTTTTTATACTGGTAGGTATTGATTGCTCTGTTTCACTTTTAAGCATTTTCTGCATGGCAGGGCTATGGTGACAAATTCTCTTAGTATTTGCTTGTCTGGGAAAGACTTTATTTCTATTTCATTTATCAAACATAGTTTTGCAGGATACAAAATGTTTGGCTGACAGTTATTCTGTTTGAGAAAACTAAAAATGGGATTCAAATCCCTTCTGGCTTGTAAAGTTTTTGCTAAGAAATTTGTCATTATTCTGATGAGTTTTCCATTGTAAGTTGGTTATTGTTTTCATCTTGCATCATGTAAGATTTTCTTACCTCTGACTTTGGCCAGACTGATGACTATGTGCCTTGGTGATGTCCTATTTGCCATGATGAATCTTACAAGTGTTTGATGAGTTTCTTGTACCTGAATATCTAAGTCTCTAGTGATACCAGGGACACTTTCTTTAATTATTTTCTCAAATAGGTTTTCCATATGTTTTGCTTTTTCTTCTTTTTCTTTTAGGGATGCCTATGATTCTTATATTCATTTATTTTACGTAGTCTCATATTTCCCAGAGAGATTATTCATTCTTCTAGATTCTTTTAAATACATTTTTGACTTGACTGGGTTAATTCAGAAGAATTGCCTTCAAGCTCTGAAATTCTTTCTTCTGCTTAGTCTAGTCAGTTGTTAAAACTTTCTACAGTATTTTGAAATTCTCTAAATGAATCTTTCATTTCTATAAGTTCTGTTATATCTTCAGTTATGTTATCCAGCTCTGTGGTGAATTATTCATTCATGCTCATGAATCATTCATTCAATGACTTGGTAGAGTTTAAGGAACTGATATTAATTCTTCTTTAAATGTTGAAGTTTGTTTTTTGGGGGGTAGGGCTCTTTATGTTGATTTTCAACATTCTTATCACTTCCATTGGTCTTACTTGACATCCATATTCTGAATTCCATGTCTTACATTTCAACAATTTCCCTTTGTTAGGAGTCCATTCCTGGAGAACTTCTGTGATCCTTTAGGGGGTGACAAAACACTTTGTTTCTTCATGTTGCCTGAGGGTTTTTTTTTTTTTTTTTTTACATAAAAAATTTGGAATGCTTCATGAATTTGCATGTCATCCTTGTTCAGGGGCTGTGCTAATCTAATGTATCATTCCAATTTTAGTATATGTGCTGCCAAAGGGAGCACCATGTTGCCTGAGTTTTTATGCTGGTTCCTTCTCATTTGAAACCTCTTATTTCATCTCAAACAGATAGGTTTGGAGTATACATATTCTCTTCTGCTTGGAATTCTATTTCTCTGGGACGAGAAGGAGAAGCCCCTGGACAGTGCTCATGAATCCTACTCCAGAAAACTGACAAGAGGAGAGAGGTAATGCACTGTGAGCCTTTAACACTGCTTCTCTCCTACATCTTGCCATTCTCTGTGGTTGTCTTGGCCACATTTGTTTGTCAGTGATGCCTAAGAGCTGACTTGCCCAGGTCCACTGGCACCCGTTGGTAGCAGTGCTTAAAGACCTGAAGTGGGGGTGCATGGCATCTGTGTATGGGACATGAGAGTGTTCAGCCTTGTTGTTCCTTCTCCAGCCCAGCAGGGATGATAAGGAGGCAGCAGCAATGGATCTGACCCCTGAGTAAACACAATACTGTAGGGCTGGGATCTCAAAGTAGTGCCAGCCACAACATCCAGAGTTCATCAGCCAGTGAGATCCTGCTGTATCTTCTCTCTAGGGAAGTGTTTTATTTACATTTTTTATCTCATGGCACAGTTGAATCTATAAACTTCCATGTACACTTAAATTATATTGATTAAAAAAAGAGTAAAAAAAGAATATATTTACTGTGCTTTTAACTTCTTTCAAAAATAATTTGATCAATAATCTTTCAATATTTTCATGGCACACCTAAGATCCTTTCATGGCACACCAGTGTGCTATAGCACAGTGGTTAAAAATCACTGCTCTAGAGCAGTGCCACACTGCACATTCTCCAGTCAGCACCCTATATCAGTCCAGTGGCCTGCTGTGGTGGAGGTCCCTCCCATAGCTTCAATTACAACGTCCACAGGGACAAGTGGAGCCCTGGTGTTCTCTTCTCTGTCACTTTCCCATGTGTGGGTTCCTTCCTGATAATATCTCTAATTCTATTGCATTGGTTACCTTTTTTCTCCATTTTGGGGGCCTCCTAGTGCCTGGCTGTTGATTCTGAATGCTCTCTCTTAGACTGTTAGTACAAAGGCAAATATTCACTTGCTACTTTTGATCCTTTCCATGAGAATGGCTTGTGTAGGATGTTTCTGGTTTGACATCTTGGTCTCCTCAGAACTTACTTTTGTGTGTTCATTTTGTTTCCTACAACTTTACTGAGTTCATTTATTAGTTGTAACAGTTTTTTTTTTGGTCTGTGTATATATGTATAATCTTCAGGTTTTCTACATAGAAGATTATGTCCTCTGCAAACAGATAATTTTACTTCTTTTCTTCTTATTTGGATTTCCCCACCCCCTTTTTTCCTTGACTATTTGCTCTAGCTAGGACTTCCAATAGTGTGTTGAATGAAGTGGTGAAAGTGAGCATCCTTGCCTTGTTCCAGATCTTGGAGAAAAGCTTTCAGTTTTTCATCTTTGAGCATACATGTTAATTTGAGTTAGTGTTGGTAGATTGTATGTTTCTATAAATTTATCCATTTCTTCTGCGTTGTCTGATTTGTTGGTGTATATAATTGTTTACAATAGTCCCTTCTCATCTTTTTTATTTCTGTGGCATCAATTATAATGTCTTCTCTTCCATTTTCTGATTGTATTTAATCTTCCCTCTTTTCTCTTAGTCTAGCTAAAGGTTTGACATTTTTTTCATCTTTTCAATAAAAGTAACTCTTAGTTTTGTCAATTTTTTTTTTACTATTCTTCTTCTACTCTCTATTTCATTTTTTTCTGGTCTAACCTTTATTATTTCCTACCTTCTTCTGCTAGCTTTGGGCTTAGGCATTTTTTTTTTCTTCTCTATTTCCTTGAAATGTGATGTTAGGTTATTTGTTGAAGGTCTTTCTTTGTTAAGTTAGGCATTTGTCACTATAAAACTCCTTCTAAGTACTACAATTACTGCAACCCATAAATTTTAGTATACTATGTTTTCATTTTTATTTATCTTGAGATGTTTCCTAATTTCTCTTTTGATCTCCTCTTTGACCCAATTATTGTGCAAGAGTGAGTTGTTTAATTTTCATGGATTTCTAAATTTTCCTGTTATTATTTGCTATTGATTTCTAGTTGTATTTCATGTATAATTTTTGTTGTTGTTCCATTTGTTCCATTCTTATCCTTAGAGACAACCCCCCATCCCCCGGGCACTTCCTGGTTTGTACATAGTCTACATTTATTCTTTTCTCATTATTTCTATTTAATAATATAAATATAATGTAATATTTATTACATTATATTTTTAATGCTGTTCACCATGTGCTGGACATGTGTATTTTCCTTATTGTGGTTTTCAGAGTAATTTTATCTTGGTAATTCTTCATTCCTCTCTTCAGTTTCTTATTTGTATCCATAGCGTCTCATACTCAATTTATTTTGGTTGTCTTATGATCTTGCATTTGAAACCTCATGTTTCAGACAGGCAATATTTTATTTAAGTCATAGAGAAGTTATTTTTCAATTTTTTCTGTTTATTTGTATGATATTTAACTTTTGCTTATTTAGATTTTTTTGCTTACTTTTCTTGTACTATATATGCACTGCTTTGTGTATTTTTTCTCAGATGTTCCTGATCTTCAAATAGGAGCCACTTTTTCTGTATCTAGTGTTTATGGAAGGACAATATATGGAAAAGGTTATGGGACAAGTTGGAGCAGTAAGTGACTTTAATTATTGACTCTACTGGTCATGGAATTTCAAACTGCTCCAGGTGACCTTGATACCGCGCACCTCACTGGCCCTTCATATGACAATGTAACACTGACTTGTCTACATGGCCGAGCTGATTGCCACTCACTCCTTCTCTTCTGCTTCACCAATAGCCTACTTCTTTGAAAGATGGTAAGTCTGAATGAATGCTGTTTAAGCTCTGTTTCTTCCACGTAATGGTTTAGTGATCTTCCCTTAGCTCAGGCTATTTGAAACAATGGATTACTTGTTTGCAACGTAAGTTTTGCCACCACTTCAGATAGATTTAAGGCATTGTCATAGTTCTACAGAGGCATGTTTTTGTTCTCAACCGCCATTTTGAATTTGGTCCAAAGACACTAAACAGTGTTCTTTATAGATTTGATTTGAAGTTTGGTCCAAAGACCAGTGTTCTTTTATTTTTATTTTTTATTTCATTTTTTTGCAGTTTTTGGCTGGGTTTGAACCCATCACCTCCAGCATATGGGGTCAGCGCCCTACCCCTTTGAGCTACAGGCACTGCCCCAGTGTTCTTTATAGATTTGACTTGAATGTCCTATTTTATCAGTCATGACATAGTTTTCATTTTTTTTTGTTTGTTTTTTATTTATTTTTTTAGCAGCTTTGACTTCTTTCATTCTTTTTTTTTTTTTTTTTTTTTTGAGACAGTATTCTTAATCTGTTGTCACAGGCTAGAGTGCTATGATGTCACAGCTCACAACAACCTCAAATTCCTGGGCTCAAGTGATAATCTTTTCTCAGCCTTCTGAGTAGATGGAACTACAGGCACCTGCCACATCACCTGGCTAATTTTTTTCTATTTTTCTTTTTTAGTATAAATGGGGTCTCACTCTTGCTCAGGCTGGTTTTGAACTCCTGAGCTCAAGCAATCCACCTGCCTTGGCCTCCCACGATGTTAGGATTACAGGTGTTAGCCACCACACCTGGCCTTCATTTCTTAATAAAAAGATTGTAAAAGGACAAAAAACACTAAGTAAACAAAACCTCTCTTATTTTACCTTAGTTAAGCTTAAAATATTAAACCATCTGCCAGTCTGTCTCTCTTTGTACCTGAGTCAGTGGCTGAGGGGAAATGGAAGTTCAAGGAGACAGGAAAAGGACTTTATTTATAGTAAACAATTTAAGAATAATCTCTATTTTATAGAACATGCTGCAAATCTGTCAGGGACTTTCTTGGCATGGATCTCCTTATGTCCTGCAAAGATCTCCAAACACTACCTTATCAAACGGATTTATCATAGAACTTGTCTCTAAGCTGATCAAATAAATAAGACTGAAAATTCCCAGAATAGGTAAATCCACAAAGTCACAACTGGTTTACTAGTTTCCAGGAATTATCCCTATTGCAGAAATATACTGGTATCCATTGTCCTTTTAGCCTAAGCTATTTATGGCTTCATTCTGCATGTCCTGATCACTTGGTATGCGCCAGGTACGCATTTCCCCCCAATAGCCTGTTCAAGCATCAGTCATACTGCCCATTTGTTACATACAATATAGTAAGAAGAAACTGAGATTCAGAGAGTTTAAGTGACACATTCAAAGACATCAATTCAGACAGAGCCCAAACTTAAGTCCATTTTCTTAGACTCCAGGCACTTTTATTTTTTAAAATACCATTTCCTGTGGTTGTTCTAGGAAGATTATGTTATTTTTGCAGGAACTGAATCAGAGAATGTAAGTCACTTGCCTCACATCATATAGATGATAATGGTACAGCTAAACTAGAAAGCAGATCTTCTGACCTAAATGCAGGGCATTTTCCAGTGCAAAAGGCTGCAATCTGACTATGCTGATTAAACACTGCTTTTTCCCTTTCTTAAGATCCAATCACATTTCCTTGACTGTGTTACTATATCTTTAAGCCTTGTATATGCTAGATGTATTCCTCTGATAATTGCTTGAATTACTCAAAATGGAACAGTTCCGTTTTCTCCATTATACCCACAAGCTCTAAAACGTTGTGCTCACTGCTTGTGAATATTTAGAATTTTTCAATCTTTTTTGCTACAAATCAAGGCAGTTTTAGGCTTTGAAGGATGCCAATGGGGAAAATCCATGCTCATTTATAAGCCTCTATTGATACTGCTCTAAAAATTCACCAAAGGTATAGAGCTTTGGAAAAATTCTTCTTGTAACCAAGGTATCTTAATTACTCACATGTAGGACACTGAGTAGACGTGAATAGTCTTGTGTTGTAAAGGATGCAGTGTTGAGTTTAATTTTCTGATCTTGTTTCAATTTTCACCTTACCTTGAAGAAGAATGGGCTGCTTTTCTACTTGGGATGGCAGAATGTCTATGAATTATCTGAAGTGCTACCTTGCGTCTGGTAGGTAGGAAAATTATTTTCTTGAATTCTTTTATGAAGCAGGCCTCATACTTGAGGGTTACTGGGAGCTGTGAGGCTAAGAGTATAAGCAACTATCTTAAATCAAATTCTAATATCTTTAATTAAATAAAACTTTATTTATTCCTAACCAAGGCATCTTTGTTTGAAATAACAAAGGAAAAAGGCTTAGGATTACACTATGCTCTCTCTCTCTCTCTCTCTTTCTCTCTCTCACTCACTCTGTCTCTCTCTCATCTGTGTTATTTTTCTTCACAGAATCTACATGACCTGATATTATATTTTTAAAAAAGTTATATCCATTAAATCAAAAAATAGATTAAATTAAAAATAAATTATAATTAATCACAAAGAAGCCAGAAAAAGAGGAAAAAGTGATAATTGAACAGGTGTAATACATAGAACACAAGTATCAACATGGTCTGTTTAAACCTGAAGATATTTTAAAAAATCATATTAAATGTGAATGCTTTAAGCAACCTAATCAAAAGGTAGAGACTGTCAGATCAGATAAATAGAACCTAACTGCATGGTGCCTACAAGAAATCTATAAGAAACCTTAATATAAAGTTACAACTAGGTTAAAAGTAGTATGGATGGTTACAATATACTATTTTCCACAATACCCTAGTCAAAACAAGGCTAAAGTTGCTATTATAATTTTAGACAAATTATATTTTCAAGCAAAGACTATAAACAGGTATATAGTCACAGATATGATGGTAATATTACAAAGAGTCAATTTATGAAGAGGGGATAAGATTGCTGAATATTTGTGTACCTAGTAACAGAACTCTAAAATAAAGCAAAAATTGTTAGAACTAAAAGAAATGGACATATCCACAATTATAGTTACATATTTTAACTCTGCATTTCAATTACAGATAAAAAAGAAGACAGAAAATCATCAAGAATATAAAGATTTGAATAATAGATATAGACCAACTTGACCTGTGTCATTTATAAAATATTCCATCAAACAATAGATAATTTTCAAGTGCCCATGAAACACTTAATAAAATAGAGCATATTCTGGGCCACAAAAAAATGTGAATAAATTTTTAGTGAGTAAAATTGTACTAACATGTTCTCTGAGCAAAATTGAATCAAATAAGTAACAATTAACAGAAAGATATCAGAAAAAAACCCATACTATTGAAACAACACATTCTTAAATACTGTTTAAGACCCAAAGATGCAATAAAAAATTAAAAACATTTTAAGTTAAGTGGAAATGAAAACAGCATTAGAATACATAGGATGCAGCTAAAGTAATATGTAGAGGAAAATTTATAGAACTAAACAATTCTAGTGGAAAAGAAAAAAAATTTCAAATCTCTGTTCTTAGTTTTCACCATATTGAAAGACTAGATAAAAAAGTAAATGAAACCTAAATTAAACAGAACACAGAAAATGAGAAAGATTAAATTGGAAATCACTAAAATAGAAAACATAAACCACACACAAAAATGAAAATCAATGCTGGTTATTTGAAAAGGTAATAAAATTGGTAAACCTCTAGGCAGAATAATAAGGAAATAGAGAAGACAGAAATTATTAATGGAAGTAGGTTACCCAATTATAGATTCTACACATACCAAAATATAATAGTTAACATGATTTTAAAAGTTATGCCATTAAATATGACAACTTAAATGAGATGGACAAATTCCTTGAAAACACAAACTTTGAAAGTTCACAAAGGAAAAATCAGACACCTACTGAATAAATTAAATATTTGTTAAAACCTCTTAGTTAAAAGCCCTTTCATTGACACTGTTTCAGTTCTGACATGTATTAAGCTTGGAAGTCATCATCACCATCCTCACAAAGAGAAAAATCTCAATAAACTGAAAATCAATGACTTTTCTTGGACCTATTAGAAAACTGAAGTCACAGGACCAACTGCCACCCTCAAATCTGGAAACACAGGCATATCCAGAAACCAAAATCTGCTTACCTGGAGCAGACCATGAGACATATAAACTCTTATAGCAACACTTATCCAGTAATTCTGATGAATTGCTGGAGGCTAGGTGTGGATGGCATGAAACTGTTCCTGGGGCCATAGTCTTAGGATGCTTTCTCAATGTTATTAGGAAAATGCAAATTGTTTTTTCAGTTTTTTTTTTTTTTTTTTTTTTTTTGTTGTTGTTGTTGTTGTTTGTTTGTTTGTTTGTTTTTGCCAGGGCTGGGTTTGAACTCACCACCTCTGGTATATGGGGCCAGTGCCCTACTCCTAGAGAAACAGGCACCACCCAGAAAGGCTAAAATTAAGAAGACAGTCCATATCAAGTGCTTACAAGTAAGTGGATGAACTGGAACTTTCACACACTGTTAGTAATAAAAAATTGTGCAACTAGTTTGGAAAATTAAAAAAAATTAAATATATACCTTCTGTGTTTTCCCAGCATTTTATTCCTAGACATTTTTCCATAGAAAGACTTCTGTTATCATAGCAGTTTTATTTGTAATAGACCCAAACTGTAAATAACTCCACGGGTCCAAAAGCAGGTGTATTGATAAATTGTAGTACATTTAGACAATGTTATACTACTCAAGCATTAAAAAGAAATCAACTATTGATAAGACATAACAGCATGCAATCGTAAAATATATAACTATAGTTCAATAAAAGAACCAAGTCAACAGGTAGTACATAGTCCATTATTCCATTTATACAGGGATCTAGAAAATACAATTAATCTATTGAGGCAGAAAGCAGATCAGTGGTTGCCTGGAAGTAGGAGGTATGGATCAGGAGAAAGGGATGAGAAATTAGTATAAGAAACTCTTTTGGGGGCCCACCTTTGGGTTTTCAGGAAACATGGAAGCTGTTGGAGTTTAAGGACCCTGGGACAATCTCCGACTGCCCGCTGGGGCACAGAGGAGGATGCCACTGGAATCATCTTCCTCCTTGATGCCACCATCCTTTCCTCCTGCTTTAGCCACAGTACCAAATAGTATTACTAACTTTTCCCTCCCCCAGTGTCTTATATCACTTCCCAAGAGATGAAGTGTGTTTTTCACTGGTTTGCCAGTTGGTCAAGTCCCCAGCATGAACGTTTCCTACAGGACCAGGTAGCTAAGGCAGTACCATGAAAATTATAGCCACTACTGGATGGTCTGGAGCACCTTAGTGTGTCTGGGGCAAACCGACCACCTTGTATCTTAGAATGCCAGCTACGTCTTTGGGATCAGTGGTTTCGAGGTTGGGCTGAGCAGGAGCACAATGAATTTATTAGGCACTTGGAGATCAGTGAGCCAGACTTCGTGGCAAAATTTTATCAAGCAATGACTGCAACAGCTGGCAAGGACTGACAGGCATTCAGATCAAAGAAGATAACCACAGATGATGGAGTCAAGGCCGTGACTCTACGGTGAGAACTCAATTCACATGTGTCACATAAAAGTCTGGGAGTGGTATTCAGATCGACTGAATGAACTTGCCTGACCAGCACAGCCATGGTTATCTCAGCATTAATAACGTGTCAGTGGGACTCCATCTAAGTGTAAATGTTATTCATCTAAACAAATAACAGATCATCAGTCTGTCTTCTAGTTTGCTTCTTTTGAAGAGATGCCAAACTCTAGAATTTGATTACTTATTTTGGAACTGTACCCAAAGGAACCTACATATATATAACATAAGCCTACTGTTGGCCCATGAAATGTAGAGCCTTCCTTCCCCAGAAACGGGAGAGAGGGACAATAAAAAGTCATATTTTTATAGTCTAGCTGGAATCAGATGGCTTGTTTTCCTTGCCTATCAGATTCTGGTATAATTAGGTCGCATCCCAACCACTAGCTTTCCCAGTGATGATTTAGTAAAGTTATAGAAAATCAAGAGAGGAAGATAATTAGTTACTCCTTTTTCCACACATGTATGTTTGAATCCAAATAGCAGTGACTTTTTTCTAAAGTATATGTGATGTCCTTGAGCTGGTAGCAGGTATTAATTTTGTTCTCTAACAATATCAAAGCCATACTCTTTACAGATAAAATGGTTTATTTTGTGCCAAAATAAAGAATAGATCTTCAGAACCACATGACTCCATCTTTTTTTCATTGCAAGGCTAGTATAAAGTTGATATACATGGAAAGAGACATTCAGGAGAAAGTAATATCACACCTCCAGTATTCTTCCATCTGGGCTCCTTGTTGTGTTCTGGAGCTCTGGTAAATGGTAAGGGGCAGATGGTCCCACCTGAAAAGTAGCTCGTTTCTGATAGGCTATTGTTCCCAGTGCACTCAGCAGGATAAGCAGCATTAGACAGAGTCCCATGGTCAGACTTAAATGGGTCATGGAGGGATTATGGTCCAAGGTAACCAGCAATCCAGGAACACAGGAGGTACTATTTGGCCTGGAATAATGCATAGGTTTAGAAAGTGAAGGGCTTTACCTTTATGTGTAGAATGCATAAATCCCTGCTTCATCCAAGCATTAACAGGAGATCATTATGAGTTAATATACAACTTTAAAGTAGATTGAATAATTGCTCAGCACCTGTAGCTCAGTGGTTAGGGTGCTGGCCACATACACTGGGGCTGGCGGGTTTGAATCCAGCCCAGGCCTGCTAAACAACGACAACAAAAAAAAAATAGCCAGGCCTTGTGGCGGGTGCCTGTAGTCCCAGCTACTTTGGAGGCTGAGGCAAGAGGATTGCTTACACCCAAGAGTTTGAGGTTGCTGTGAGCTGTGATGCCACAGCATTCTACCGAGGGTGACGTAGTGAGACTGTCTCAAAAATAAAATAAAAAATTAAATAGATTGAATAAGACCAAGATCCAAGTCTTCTAGGATTTTAAATTATTGGGAGACCTAACTTGGCAGTTAGGGAAGTGGCTTAAGGGAAGACACTGGTGTTTAGGTAACTAAACACCTAAACACCATCCCTGGCTAGTCCTTAAGAAAGGAAGGGGTCTTGGATCCCTATGTCCTAGAGATAGGGGAACTCCATTATTGTGTGGAGGAGGGAGTCATAATGATGGGACTGAAGTGATTGTGTTAGGGATCTTTGCCCTAGACAGGGTTACGTATTTTAGAAGGCAATATAC
Organism: Loris lydekkerianus; assembly: GCA_963574355.1. Classification (NCBI taxonomy): domain Eukaryota; kingdom Metazoa; phylum Chordata; class Mammalia; order Primates; family Lorisidae; genus Loris; species Loris lydekkerianus. The sequence continues at coordinate 58,566 of CAUYPK010055734.1, forward strand.
ACGAGTGAGAGCTTAATAAGTGCAATTTAAAATATCTGTACTCTATAGATCTGAAAGAAAACTACTTGGAGTATTATCTTACCTCTTACCTGTTATCTTCTGTGGTAAAGCTGGCTCCTCCATAATAAATTTCTAGGGGTTTCTCTTGGAGAGTCAGGGTCAGGGCCCTGTGCAGCATAGAAACTGAAGGCCCTTTGCAGCCAGGGGACTTCCACATACGCACAGTGAACACCAAACTAGCAGTAATGGATGGGCTGTGGAAATAGCACCTGAATGGACGTTTGGATTTCTTAATGGAGGTAAGCAATCCCTGGAGGAATATAACTCACGAAACACGTGCAGACTTAGGAGTGGGATGAACAGAAAGTCTTCAGAGGAGAGTTTTGAAGCATTTTTCACTGGCCTATTGTATAAATAGCCTGAACTGTCCCTTTACCTGCTCATGCCACTTCTGCTCACCAGTGCCTGCAGTACCACTTCAGCCAGCTCTTGCCGTTCCTTCCCCAGAGAGTGGCCTGGAGGTCCAGCTAAACCTAAGGACAGCTGGAATAGCAGGGCTTGGGTTGAAAGACTCACAGGTGCAGAAATAACAGCATTGGTACCTTCATTAGTCCGACACAGCCGACTCTGGGGACAAAAGAGAAGACCGGAGTACCCAGGTATCTGCAGGGGAATATGTAGCAGAGTATAGTTGTACCTCAATTATCTGCTTAAGCATTCTTTCTGAGGAAAATATACAATACATACTCTAGATGAGAGTCATGGACTCAGTGGGTACTTAGTTAAAAATGAACAAAATGGGTTGGAAAGTACAGTGTGCTCACTTCTTTCTGCCACTGTACCACAACTATTTAGGGTACCCACCTGAATAGCCTTTCCTGGAAGGCATGGGACCCAAGGTGATCCTTCCACCTGCACCTTGTATGCACCCCTCTCTGTGCATTGATGCAAGTAGCAGCGGCCAGTGAGCTCTACTTCCTTGAGGTATGGGATCTGAGAAGGATGCCTGGTCTCATCCACAGGGAGCAGTTGTGAAGTGAGGTTGGCAAGGAAGCAACGACTCTGGGAATGGTAGATCTCCCCATGAGGATTCACCACCCCATCTGGGAGTCTGTTTTCCTTCTTCCAGCATTCACTCTGAAGGGCAGGCCAGGAGTTAGAATAGTGTTTGTTCAGATACCTTGTAAGTTAACTGTCAGATCCACTCAGTTTCATTCTGTCTCTAGTCTACTCACCTTGTTGGCTAAGGGCTTGTACATGCGGCAGCCTTCCAACATGGGGTCAGAGGAGCAGCTTCCCTTGTCCAGGTGCAGGTAGTGACAGCCCAGCCCACTGTGTACAAGGGATGGTAAGTGTGACACTAGGATCACTGACAGCTGTACTGTTCCCTAATTACTCAGCACACAAACCTGCCAGTGCAGAAGAAGTCTGAGGAGCCATTCCCACATGTGGTCACCAGGCCAAATCCCAGGCCAGATCCTGCTTGCGATATAGGAAGAGAAGGAAAGAGTATTCTTAACAAATGAAGCCCCAAACATCCCTCAGTGCTGGCTATGCTCACAGCTTCTACTATACCTTAGCAGCAGATGATCCTTCCAACCTTGCCCACTTACCCTGGAGCTGACTTGGGTGATGAATGCCCCTCTGTAGTTCCCCCTGATTTCTCACCCTGGCCCCACAACAGCTCCTCTGCAGCACTGTGGTTGACCTGGTACCAGCCTGAGTCTTTGAAGGCAGCAAGAGTGATTGGGTCAAGTCGAGAGCGCTGGGCACCATCAAAAGTAGCAGTCATTAAAGAGCCCTGGAGTAGTCTGGCCTCCCAGTGTGAGGACAAAGGGCCCTACAGAAGGAAATGACAGCTGGTTGCTACTTGGCTAGTCCCTCTTTTTTATGTCATCCCAAGAAGTTCTCATTCTCACCTCTTCTTCCAAGAGAACGCCCAATGAAACCTCTAGCACCCCCAAGTGTTTGGCCAGGCTGTGGCTAACAGCTGGGGTGGTGAGAAGCAGCTGTCCCCACTCATCTCGCCTTGTCACTTGTTGCCTTGTAGAGCAGTTCTCTCTAACTGAGTACAGAAAGGGAAGAAAGCAATATGAGAGGAAAAACACTAAAGGGTGAAGTAAAACTGGATAAAAGGAGGAACTCCCTCTGGTTAGCATTAGGGAAGTCCTCTCCCTCATTCCTCTCATTTACCACTGAGTCCTGAGGGGCAATCCCGCCACTTCTTGAAGAGTTGTCCAGAGAAACCCAGGACATGGAGCAATTCATGCAGTGTGGCCTGAATTCATGCAGTCAGAGGGCTGGATTTGTAGCAGGAATCACCAACCACTCCATACCCCCGCTGCTGCATCAGCTCTTTTTAGAGCTTGCAGCACCTTCTATGTGTGTTCCACCCTCAGTGCGTTCTTCCACTTCGCATAAAGCTGAAGGGGGATCACATGAAGCTGAAGGGCTTCCCCCCCACCCTCCAACCTGTGTGCTTCTCCCTATTCATCGTGTAGCAGTCACCATGACGATGTCACTCTGGCTGGGGCTGGTAAGATGTTGGGCACAGTAGACAATGGTACCAGCAAGAGGCCTGTCTTCGGAGTCCAGCTGGCAGCATGCAGCATAGGCTATGATAGAGGGCTGTGGATGGGCCAGGACAAGGAGAAGAAGGGGTAACACAAATAAAAGAAATCTTCCGGAAGGGTGGCGCCTGTGGCTCAAGGAGTAGGGCGCCGGTCCCATATACTGGGAGTGGCAGGTTCAAGCCCGGCCCTGGCCAAAACTGCAAAAAAAAAAAAAAAAAAAAAAAAAAGAAGAAGAAATCTTCCTGAAAATGGGTGATCAGGGGACTCTTCAGAATTCTGCCGGAGTGGCATTGAGGATGGCTTGGGAGGGGTTTAGTCCCAACCCAAACTTTAGCATGCCCTAAGTTATCTCAGATAAGCACAACTTAATACGAATTGGCAAAGCAAGGAAAAGGGATTTGCTTTGAACCTCACCTCTTTGTGGCATTTGGAAGTGTGGGCAACCCTCATGTATAGGAGAAAATCAGTGTTTTGGACCCCAGGCCCATCTGGCTTGACCACTTGTGGGGAACCCTCTTCTGGCCACAAGGCATAACCATGGAGATGAGCATCAGGAATCTGGTGGAGAGTGAAATGTAGCATCAAGCTTAGCAGCTGGGTTGGGCCAGCAGGAACCTGGGTACCAGGAGTAAGGGAGGGTGAGCATCTTGGGTCTTTTTTTTTTTTTTTTTTTTTTGAGACAAAGTCTCTTATGTTGCCCTTGGTAGAGTGCTATGGCGTTACAGCTCACAGCAACCTCAAACTCTTTCTTTCTTTCCTTTTTTTTTTTTTTAGAGACAAAGTCTCACTTTGTCGCCCTGTGGCATCTCACTCTGTCGCCCTGTGGAGTCTCACTCTGTCGCCCTGTGGTGTCACAGCTCACAGCAACCTCCAGCTCTTGGGCTTAGGTGATTCTCTTGCCTCAGCCTCTGGAGTAGCTGAGACTACAGGTGCCCACCACAATGCCTGGCTATTTTTTTCTTGCAGTTTGGCTGGGGCTGGGTTTGAACTCTCCACCCTCAGTATATGGGTCCAGCACCCTACTCACTGAGCCACAGGAGCCGCTCAGCAACCCCAAACTCTTGAGCTTAAGTGATTCTTGTGCCTCAGCCTCCCAAGTAGCTGGGACTACAGGTGCTCATCACAACGCGTGGCCATTTTTTTTTCCGTTGCTGTTGTTGTTGTTGAGCTGGTTCAGGTCGGGTTTGAACCTGCCAGCCTGGGTATATGTGGTTGGCGCCCTACTCATTCAGCTATGGGTGCCGCCTTGGGTCTGTCTTAGTGTCATCCAGGCAGTTGGCTAGAACACAGAGTTCTGTCCCCACCCCCAGTCTCTGACTTAATAAATTTGGGGGGCAGAGAATTGAGGGGTGTTGGATTTGTGTAGCAGGACCGACAAACCACTAAATACCCCCTCTGCCCAAATGGCCCTTATAGCTTGAGGCACCTTCTCTTCCAGCCTCTAGTTTTTTCCACTTCACATCATGCTGAAGGACCTGCCCCTCATCTCTGATTTAATAAATTTGGGGGGCAGGGAAAAGGAGGCCCTGGGAATCTACACTGTAAAGAAACACGTTATGTAATTCTGATGCTGGTGGTCTTAGAACACATAGGCAGGATAGAGAACTTCAGATCTCTAAGACTGAGAATTTGCACTCACCTTTGCCCCCAGGCAACTCTCTCCTTTGTACCTTGGGTTTAAGAGGCTGCACCTGCCAAGAATGAACATCTGTTGGTGAGCTAGAGATATTTCTGGGTATCCCTAAAGAAGTATTACATATACCATGTATTATCAATGACATGAACTCACCTGTGGTAGTTTGGGGTTTCTGGGTCTCCCCAAACAGCATGGCAATATTCTGCAGGGTCTCGACTCAGAAGCAGGGGTCCTTGCACTGGAGGGACTTAGATGAAAGGCTAATTTCCCCTCCATGTCTGAGAATTCCAGTTCTGTTTCTGCTTTGGTCTTCTGTCCCTAGACCTCTCTACTCCTCAGCACATACATACACACACACACACACACACACACACACACACACACACACCCCGACTCCTCCTGCCCCTCACTCACCTGCTAGGACACCCTGGATTCTCTGAGTGGCCTCTCTTACTGCGGCCAGGGCTCGGGACTCCCCTCTCGTCCCATCTCCCTTAGGATCCCAAGCTCCTTTTGAGGTAGGGTCTTCTATATAGTAGGTTTGGATGCGCAGGGGTTGAGGATCTCTGGAGCTAGGGAGGTTGAGGAAAGAAGAGCGAAAGTTTGGGGACAGCTGGGAGAAAGAGGGCCTGAGAAGGCTCACAGACTTCTGAGTCTCATCATGTAGACATCTGCTCGTGGCAACCCCAAGGAGCAGCGGCAGCAGCAGCATCTTTAGTATCTTTTCATAGCCTGTCCTAGATCCTGTCTCTGTCCCCTTCTTCGCTGACTCACTTATTTCTGGCTCTCCTCTCTTCACCTTCTCTCTCCATATCTCCTCTACAACACTTGCTTATTTTTTTGAGATTTGAATGTTGTTGACTACAGTCCCCTGCCAAGGGGCCAAATCCACCCACTTCTGGGGGTGCCAGAGGTGGAGTGCTGGGGGAGGGGAAGGGTCATTCTGAGGCCTCAGCTGACCTTTCCAAAGAGAAGCCTGCCTTGTCCACAATGGAGCTCTTTTCTAACCTTCTCTCCTTCCTCATCCTATTACCTCTGCCTTTCTGAGTAGAAAACCTTGGAAGCATCACCAAAATAAAAGATGGGTGTCAGTATAATGGACCGTGGGAAAGGGTGACATTCTTTGCTTCATAAATGCCTGCATGCCTCACTGGAAATGGGCAAACAAGGCTTCCGCACTTCACTCGCCCCAGTGGCACAACTGGGTGTCCTCTCACTAAACTGCAAGACTTTTAGTTTAGGCATCTCCTGCATCTGGGTAGGGTTCTTAGCAGGTGCTCAACAAATCCATGTTAGTTGGCTGACACCTCCTAGGAGATGCTGTTGTGTTAGGTCTGTGAGTTGTGTTAGGTCTGTGAGGCTTCACAGGAGCTGCTTATAGACATGCAGGAGAGGGAAAACAAACTTAAAACGGACATCAGTAGATGTTCAAACATGTTCTTAGGGAACTCTTCTTTGCTCATGCTGTGCTTTCATATCCTGTTTCCTCTGCTTGGATACTCTTCCTCCCTTGCCTGCCTAGCTAATTCCTACCTTTCCTGTAATTACTCTGGGAAGCCTTTCTTAACACCCCCAGCTCAAATTCAACACCTGCCAGAGGGGGAGTGGAACCATTTCACAGGAAGGGGCTCTACTTCCAGCTCCTAAAAGAACACTATTATGCTCTGTTATTGGTGTTGGCTTAGTAATTCTTCCTCCACATTCTGAACTCCTTGGAGGTTGTCCATAGTACTTGGCACAGCTGGTCTATTCGTCCATAGCACTTGGAACAGCCTATGGGTCCTAGTCTTCAGTATGTGGATGAAGGTTGAATCTAACTTCATCTTTAACTTTTTAAGAAATAGATCAGGGGTGAAATGACATGTCTTAAGGCAACATAGCTAATTAGTGACAAAGACTAGAATTTAGAGAAGGGCTGCTGACTTCCCAGGGAGGCTTGATTTTATATTTTTACATACCAGAACTATGGCTGGAACTACACATACAAGGGAGACACCCAAACTCTGGAGCCAAACCCATTCTGCCACTTTCTGTCTTTGTAACTTAGACCAGCTGCCTCAGTTTTCCCATCTGTAAAATGGGAATGATTGTACTTACAGGGTTGTTATGAGCAGTAAGTGAATATTTGTAAGGCACCGAGAATAGTGTCTGGTTCATAGTAAACACTAGATCAAATCAAGACTGAGCTATGCTTGAGTTTTTAGGAAAAAATTAATCCAGTAAAGAATGCATATACTTTCAACTCAGAGGAGTACTAGTCTATTATCATCATGTGTACAAATCTTTGGAGGACTCTGCTCTTTCTCTAAGATAAACCTAGTCTTTCTCTCCAAGATTTCTGAGTTGTGGGGAGGATACTGGTTGGGGATTTGCATGATGAATTCAAGATCTGTTCGGCTTCTCTTAGGTTTTCCGGCCAGTCTGCGGCGGCTCCTGATGCTCTGCTTCCCCCTTGTGGTCATACTGAGGTAGAGCGTACCCCGCCCGGCCAGGTGCTGAGCCCTAAGTCACACATGTAGGCAGGGATGTCTTTCCTGCTTTCACACTGCAAATTCTTCTTCATCTTTCAAAATCCAGTTCAGAGGTTATCTGCCTATAGAGACTTTTCTTTGCTCCCCCGGGCAGAGTTAGTCCGTGAATCTTTTGTTCTCCGGTAGCATATCTTTCTCATCTTTGAAGCAGGCTTACTACGTTATCCTGGCGTTTATTTATTTCTGTGTTTGTTTTCCTGGTGGACTGCGGGTGGCGCCTGAGTCTTATTGGTGTTTTCCTCTTTGAAGAGGTAGGAAGTAGGTGCGGAGGGATAATGGAGGTAAGAAGGTGGAGGTGAGGAGAGAGCGTGAGAGTAACCAGCACTTCGTGGCGCACCCTCTTTGTGGCCAGACCTTGTTCCAGGGGCTTTATATAGTTCTTTTGGCAACTTTATGAGGTAGTTACTGTTAGGTATTATTTTCCAAGTTTTGCAATTGAGGCACAGCAAAATTAGGCAATGTGTAGAGATGGTAATGGGCTGTGCAGGATTTGAGCCCCTGTAGGCAGGCCCCGGAGCACAGACTGTAACCCATTGTCCTGTAGCTTCTCCAGTGCCTAGTGTGGAAGGAAATAAGGCTGTGATGAGTGGAACAGGATGAGGAGAGAAGATAGGGGTGAGGAGAGACTGGGGATAAGGAGAGCAGATGGAGGGATAAGAGAGGATTGGGTTAGACAAAAGAACAGGTGTTCAAGAAGACATATATGAAAGGGAGAAATAGGTGTGGAGGTAGGACGTTGGGGATAGGGAGAGGAGATGTAGATGAGGATGGGGTGGAGTGGAAGAGTGGTAGATGTGACTCCCTTTGGGGTCGTCATCCATGTGGCTGCTCCATCTGGCAGGCTGACCCCCAGCCCTTGCACCCTCTCTTTGCTAACATTTCTCATCCCTTCTCCCCACCCCCAGTGAGCCTCTCCTGAGGGCATACCCTGGGGCTTATCATCAACAGAAACAGCACCTAAGAAATAACTGAATCAAACATCCTGCTCTCTGATAGGATCTCCCTTCCTTAGGGCTGGTTTGCTCAAGTTGCCCCACTGCAGCTGTTCTATAAGCTTGCTGAGGAATCGCTGGTCATCCCGTCCTCACATCTCCCCTTCTCTACACTAGGTTTCAGGTTTACCATGACAATCTCTCCTTTGTACATGCCTTCAACTCCTCTTCCCTGTCTTTCCTTTCCATCCTACCTCCCTGGTTAAGCTCCAACCCTAGTTGGATCTGACATTTGTCTTCTCTGCCCTTGCTCCCCAGCAGCTGAGGACCATTAGGGAAATCATCCCAGAGCACACACCTTTTGTCACTCTAAATCATCAACTTCAGTTGTGTACTCTTAAGTCAGAAATCTCAGCAGTCAATTCCCTCATGCACCCTCAGCAACTAGGATTTTACACCTTCAAGCCTTCATTCCCCCTCCTGCTCAGTGACTTTTAGTTACTTCTTCTTTCACAGCAAAAACGAAAGCCCTAAGAACAGCCTCAGTCTGCTGCAGACCTGCGAGTATTTGTATTTGTAGCCATCTCCTCATTCCCTGGAAGGTCCATCCTCTGTCTGACGCTCTGAAAACCCAGCTGAGGGGACTCTGGCCTCAGCCCCACCACCTGCTCCCAGCCCTCTGAAGGACCTTTGCACATACTTCTCTCTCTGCTGGAACCCCTCTTTTTGCCAGATAAATTCTTACTCGCCTTTTTTTCCTCCCTTTTTTTTTTTTTAAATTTGAGACAGAGTCTCACTCTGTCACTTGCTTGGTCTAGAGTTCCATGGCTTCAGCCTAGCTCACAGCAACCTCAAACTCCTGGGTCAAGAGATACTCTTGCCTCAGTCTCTTGAGTAGTTGGGACTACAGGTACCTGACACCAGGCTTGGGTAAGTTTTCTATTTTTAGTAGAGATGGGGGTCTTACTTTGCTCAGGCTGGTCTTGAATTCCCAATCTCAAGCTATTCTTCCATCTTGGTTTCCCAGAGTGCTAGGATTACAGGCGTGAGTAACACTGCCTGGTTTCTTACTCACCTTTTAGATATCTGCTTATGGCTTGGCGCCTGTAGCTCAGAGGCTAGGACACCAGCCACATATACTGGAGCTGGGGGATTCAGACCCAGCCGGGACCCACCAAACAACAATGACAACTACAACAACAAAATACCCTGGCATTGTGGCAGGTGCCTGTAATCCCATCTATGAGGGAGGCTGAGGCAAGAGAATTGCTTAAGCCTAAGAGTTTGTGCTGTGAGCTGTGACAGCACAGCACTCTACTGAGAGCGACATAATAAGATTCTGTCTCAAAAAAAAAAAAGATATCTGCTTATATGTTACTCCCTTAAAGTAACATATAGTTACTTTATATGTAAAGTAACATTTATATGAAAGTAACAAAGTTACTTTCCTGCCCCTCACATTGAAATCAGATGCCCTTGCTAACACCTGCCACCGGCTACTCCTTTACTCTTGCCGTGTAGCACTGCTAACAATTTAGAATTATATATTTGTGGTATTAGTTTGTCACCTTCACTAATTTTAAGTCCCACAAGGGTAGGGACTGTCCTCATTTGTCCTGTACCTTTCTATGACAAGTAAAGTGGCTGGACTCAAGTGGGTATTTAGTTTAGTATTTTTTGAGCAAATGATGAATGGACAAATGTGATGAGAAGGCAGGAGGGAAGCGAGTGCTGAAATGGTGAGGGCAGAAGATAGAAGGCTAGGAGAGAGGACCGTAATGAGGGCATTTTGAAAAAGTGAGGCTGGGGAGAGAGGGAGGGAGAAGAGAGGAGGGGAGGGCCTGGGAGAAGGGTTCTTTGTGCTGGACCTGAGGAAGGCTTCCAGACACTGAGTGGTCTTTCAGGTGCTCTGTCTTTTGGGGCCATGCTGCTGGTGAGGTTTGAAGGAGGGGCTGGGCTTTATCTTGGGGTGCAGCCCTAACCTCAGATGGTGACAAAGCTGGAGCCAGAAGGGTTTTGCAAACCATCCCGATTGCAGCAGGCCAGCAGTCTTGCTGGGGACGGGTGGGCGGAGCCTGAGCTTATCTCCTGGGTACAGTTCTAACCTCAGATGGTGACAAAGCGGGAGCCAGCAGGTGTTTTGCAAACCGTCCCGATTGCGGCAGGGTTGGATGCTTTGGCTGGGAGTGACAGCCCTAGGTCAGGGATTGGACAGTTTAAAGCTTAGCTTGTAGGGTATAGAGGATGGATCCCTTTTCTGTATATGCTTTGCCTCTACCTACCTCAGAGCCCTGTCACTTTCTAAAAGATAAGTGAGGGCTGGGCATGGTGGCTTACACTTATAATCATAGCACTGTGGGACACTGAGGCAGGAGGCTTGCTTGAGGTCAGACCAGCCTGAACAAGAGGAAGAGGCCATCTTTACTAAAAACAGAAAAAATTAGCTAGGTGTTGCAGTAGACACCTGTAGTCCCAACTACTCAGGAGGCTGAAGCAGGAGGGTCACTTGAACCTAGGAGTTTGAAGTGGCTGTGAGCTAGACCAACACCACAGCACTCTAGCCTGGTTGACAGAATGACACTTGTTTCAAAAAAATAAAAAACAAACAAATAAAACATATAAAGGAGAAGTGAGAGGCCACAGCTGTGTGGGTGGGTCTCTCCCTGTTAGGAAGCCTGTCTCCCTTCCCAGGTCCTAGGACCCTTCACTGCTCCCTGAAGTCAGAATTGATGGCCACTTTGATGAAGTCAAGTTGCAGCCAATTTCCTCCGAAAACCCCCATGTTCTCTTCTCTTCATGTGCCATTAAAGTTCTTCTGAAGCCAGGCCAGGCCTGCTTAGGGGAGGAACTGAGGGAGGCCAGCCAGGAGTCCTGTCTGGGTTGGACTATTTCCAATTTGGAGCAGCCTGTGCTGAGTCCGGAGAGGAAGGGTCTGCCCAGTGGGGGCTGGGAGGGTGATGGGCTGTGCATGGCCCCCACCAGTCCTGGCTGCTGTTGCCTCAGCATCTCCTATACAGCCCCTCCACCGTGTAGTCCCCTCACTGGCTTGGGGCAGGGTAGAACGGAGGAGAAGAGGCCCCTTTCCACCCCACAACCCCAACCGGGATCTTGCAACACTGGGATGGGGGCCCTAGGAGCCCAGGCATGTGGCAATCTGGGGGTGGGGGGTGGGGAGGTGTGCACGGAGCAGGGGGGCGGCTTTCACAAGTCTGACCTTGGCAGACTCACCTTGGGCAGCTTCCTCCCTCCTCACGGTACTCCCCAGGGCCCTGCTTCTCCTCTGCAGCTTCCCTGTGGCCTGAGATGCTGTGTCTCAACTCAGAATTCTCATCCTGCTCACTAATTCTGCTCAAGGAGGGAAAGAAGACCTGAGCTGTGGATTCTAAAGCAAAAGCAATGTGTGTGGTGCTGTTCAATCCTTGGTTTGCTGGTTTCAAAATTATGGAGTCCCTAGTCCTGGTGCCTTTCTCAGGCAAGGTTTGGCTCACTGGCCTTCCCGGCTGAGGCAGGGGACTAGGTGGGAAGGTGATTCCAGGGGCAGAGATGATCCTGTTCTGTCTTCCCACCTTCAGCTTCTCAGGCACTGTCCTCCTTGGCAGAAGGAGCAGAGAGTGTCATTTGTGACTCTGTTCTGGAGTGGGGGAGGAGGCACATTTTTTCCTACGCATCCTCTTCTCCCTTCTTCTCATGCATCCAGCCATTCTTGGTTTCCTTTCTTCTTCTCAACCACGCAGGCACCCAGAGCTTTTGCATTTGCTCTTCCCTCTGCTTAGCCTTTCCCTCAAGGACGTATCTGCCTCCTCCACTTTTTTTTTGGTTTTTAATTTAAATGTTACTTCCTCAGAGAGATGACCCCTTGAGCACCCCAGCTAATATAGCCTCTCACCTGTTTCTTTATTTGTTAGATTTTCCCAGTGGGCATATATAGATGGAATAATTAAGAGAATTTAATGAAGGTATGTTATGGGGGTGCTAGCCCAGCAGAGGAGCCATTACCACCTCCCAGGGGCTGGGGGGACAGGGCAATCACGGAGAGACCTCTGTCACCCTCCTGCCACCCTCACTCCCACCCCCAGGGTAGGAACTGAGAAGAGTGATAAAGGGCAGAGAGGGCATCTGCAGGGACAAAGGAAGACACCCAGCATACTTGTCTACTGATTTTTTCTTCCTACTTCCTCAGCTCAGAACTTATCTTATTCACAGAAAAGATGCTCAACAAATACTCATTGAATAAATTGCTTTGGCCAAAACCATCTGAGGTCTGGTTGGAAGCCTCCTTCTCAAAGTGCACTTTCCAGACAAATATCATCTTCCTGGTATATGATGTGACACAAAGGATTGTGATATGTTCAGCTGCTCCACATCACACTGGGATCACACCGAGGAGATGGGGAAAGGCTCCACTAGCTTTGGCTCTGAGGGGCTGATGGGTTGGAGGGGACTGTGGGAAAGAATCTGTGGTTGATGCTGAAGCAATCCAGGTCCCATCACCCAGAATCTTGAAAATAAGTCAAAGGGCAGTGGTCTTGAGTTGAGAGGAGGAAATCTGGAGGTTGAGTCACTTACCATGTTCTGTACAAACCTCTCTTATGCAACCCATCCCTCTGGGCTGAAAGGAAGGTACAAGGATTCTCCCAGGCACCCACAGCCACTGGCACCTCCCCTTCCAGACTTAGGAGGCTCCCATCAGTTTCTCTACGGAAGGTTCAGACCTGGGCAGGGGCCCCAGGACATGGAGGAAGGAGGGACAATGCCTGGGAGACACACAGGCAGAGTTGGGCCTGTTTCCAGGGTGAGACAAACATGGTGACACGGAGCACACAGGTGCCAAAGACGTGGTACTATACCACCGGGGAAGTGCAGAAGTGGGAGCTTGGGGAAGGGGAGACCAGGATGATCCAGACACCAGTCTCTTCCTCTCAGAAATTTTTTCTTTTGTTTGTTGAGACAGAGTCTTACTTTGTCTCTCTTGGTAGAGTGCTGTGACATCACAGCTCACAGCAACATCAAACTATTGGGCTCAAGCAATTCTCTTGCCTCAGCCTCTTTAGTAGCTGGGACTACAAGTGCCTGCCAAAACATCTGGCTATTTTTAGAGATGGGGTCTCGCTCTTGCTCAGGCTGTCTCGAACCTGTGAGCTCAAGCAATCCACCTGCCTCGGCCTCCCAGAGTGCTAGGATTACAGACATGAGCCACTATATACCCTGCCTAGGAATTTATTTCTTGATGCTCAGGCTGTCCCTGGGCCTCTGACACTGTGAAGAAAATCATGATTACTTTTTTTTTTGTTTGTTTTTGAGACAGAGCCTTAAGCTGTTGCCCTGGGTAGGGTGCTGTAGCATCACAGCTCACAGCAACCTCCAACTTCTGAGCTCAAGCGATTCTCTTGCCTCTGCCTCCCAAGTAGCTGGGATTTACAGGCACCTGCCGCAACGCCCGGATATTTTTTCTTTTTTTTTGGTTGCAGCCATCGTTGTTTGGCGGCCCAGGCTGGATTCGAACCCACCAGCTCAGGTATATGTGGCTGGCGCCTTAACTGCTTGAGCCACAGGCACTGAGCCTTTTTTTTTTTTCCCCCCCCAGGGGTCCTCAAACTACAGCCCGTGGCCCACGTGAGGTGGTGTGATTGTATTTGTTTCCATTTTATTTTTTTACTTCAAAATAAGATATGTGCAGTGTACATAGGAATTTGTTCATAGTCTTTTTTTAACTACAGTCCGGCCCTCCAACGGTCTGAGGGACAGTGACCTGGCCCCTGTTTAAAAAGCTTGAGGACCCCTAACAGAGTCTTGCTTTGTCACTTGGCTAGAGTGCAGTGGCATGATCATAGCTTACTGTAATCTCAAACTCCTGGGTTCAAATGATCCTCCTGCCTCAGCCTCCCAAGTAGCTGGGGCTACAGGTATGCACCACCATGCCCTGCTAATTTTTCTACTTTTAGTAGAGACAGGGTCTCACTCTTGCTCAGGCTAGTCTCGAACTCCTGAGCTCAAAGGATTCTCCTGCCTTGGCCTCCCCAGTGCTAGGATAACAGGTGTGAGCCACTGCTCTTGGCTTTTATGATTACTTATGATTCACGTACCCTCTCTTGCTGTATATGTATACTTGAAGGGAGGGTATAGCCTGACACAGAGAGGCAGGTACCCTGTGCTGAGACAGCAAAAGGACTAAGTGAGCTTCAGAAGATGTCTCTTATCCCTTCTGGCCCTCAATTGCTTATCTATGAAATGTGGCTCACACTATCTTGCTTGTGTGAGGACAAAGCCCACCAAATGATCTCTTGAGGTCTAATCCAGCAACTCTCAAGGTCTGTGATTTTGTGGAGCTAACTTTGGTTCTGCCTCTAAACAGTTGTGTGACTCCAGGTAAGCCCCTTCCCCTCTCAGAGGCCTCAGTTTCCTCACCTGCAAAATGAAGAGCTTAGATAAGATCTCTGAGGCCCTTTCAATATCTAGCATAATGAAACCATAACATATATTCATGCCTATCATGTGCTAGTCCGGTTTTTCTATGAATATAAAAACACTATAAGGTGGTTATTAATATTACTCCCATTTTGTAGATGAGGAAACTGAGGCACAGAAAGGAGAAGTAACTGGCTTATGGTCACACAGCTAGTGAGTCTCAGAGGAAGATTCAAATCAAGGCTCTTAGAACATGGGGTTTCACTGGGCCTTTCCCAACTTATTCTTCTCCCAAGCACTCAGACTGTCAAGCTTTAAGAGACCAGACCCCCACGGGATGAAGGACAAAGATGGGAGTGTGAGTGGGACAAGTGTGTGTGTGGCTGTCCATCTAGTAGACTGAGGCTATGAAATTGGGAAGCAGAGATAAAGTGCTAGATCAAGAGCTAGGGGACTGTGAATATGGCAGAGCCATCGAGAACTTTCCCTTGTCCACTTGGGGCAGGAGCTGCCTGACCTGTTCCTCAAGGGGAGAGAGAGCGGGCCTGGGCACAAGGGACTGTGTGGTGTGGGTTCTCCCTACAAGCCACAGATCTCTGTTAGGACTGTGTCCAGAGGCTGCTCCAGGTACTGGGGTAGGGGGTGGAAGTGTGCCTTCAGCTCATAGAAGGGAGTGATGAGGATGTGTGGGGAGAGTAGAGTGACAGACACATGGTCAGGCTGCATGGCGTGCTCAGGAAGGGCTGTGCTCCGGAAGGGCTGTGGGTGGCAGCACGCCTGTATTCCCAAATGCTTCTCTGGGCATGGAAACAAAAGGTATCAGACCCAGCCTTCCTAGCCCTTGGGGTCCTCCACAAGACACACACACACACACACACACACACACACACACACACCCCTCTGCCCAGGCCCAGCAAACAGCCCCAGCACTGAGTCACAGTGCAATTTTATTCAGGCACAGAATCATTATGCTGGGTCCTGCCCTCCCTTTGCACTCTGCTGCCATTTGTCCATGGTCTATGTCTCAGGCTCAGCCTGTAAAGGGCTCTGGGTGGGGGTCCCCAGGGTCAGGTTGGCCCAGGGACCCTGGGGCCTACAGTCCACCAGCCGGGCTCAGCTGCAGCCCCCAACGCCCTTGATGAGGTTGGCTGCCTCAGGTATCTGGCGGAAGAGGTTGCGAAGGGTGTCTAGCTCCTGGGTGAGCTGCTCCACACGGCTGCGGAGGCGCTCGTTCTCTGCCATGTACTCTAGCACCTTCTGCTGCGTCTCCAGGATGCGCCTCTTGGCCTTGTCCCGGCTCTTGCGCACTGCGATGTTGTTGCGCTCTCGCCGCAGCCGATACTCCAGGCTGTCTTTGTTCACCGCCTTCTTGCCCTTGTGCAAGGGGCCAGCTGGCGAGGGCGCCTTGAGAAGGGGGCTGCAGGGGGCTGTGGCCGTGGCCAAAGGGGCCTGAGGGGAAAGCACAGAGAGACAGAGAGGTCAGGGCCAGCGGAGGCAGAGTGGAGGCACGACAGGAACAGCAGCAGCCAGGGCATACTTGGGGCTTCAGAGAAATCAGATTGAGAGTCAGGTCCTGTCTTCCAGTTCAAAACATCATCACCCTGCCTCTGGGACAGATGGTGACCCAGACGCACAGGTTTTCTGCTTAAGACCAAAACTCCCTTTTGTATTCTGTCACTCTCTGCAAACACCGTCCTTCAAAACATCTTGAGTCTCCTGTGTTATGGTCAGCAAGCATTTCCTCTTCTAGAGGCAAGTGGCAAAGAAACAAGAGGATGGGGCATGGTGGAGGAGCTAAGTGGGTGGCCTGGCATAGGTAGGTCAGCTGGCCACAGGGGCTTCATTACGAGCTGGGCTGGGTGAGAGTAAGGAAGAAAGGGGGATGACGGTCTGGTAGTGAGCACAGAGGACTTTTGGCATGGGTCAATTTCACACCACACATAGACCCGGCCTAAGCAGGGTGCTCACGTTTCCCCCAACCAAAGTGGCCTCTCTCCAGATCCTGGGTAGGAGGGAGGAGAAATGACCTGCTCTTACCTTGAGAACACGCAGAGGCTGGCCGGGTGCTGCCAGGGCTGGGGGCAGGTGCATGGCTGTCTGCCCACAGTGGGCCACTTGGTACTGCAGGGGATTATAGCCACCTCTGCTGGCACCTCGGCTGCCTTCTGGCCCCCGAGGCTCCTCCTTCACTGCCACAGCCCTGGGATCGTAGCTTCCTGGGCTGCTGTAGATGCCAGGCCCCAGTGCCTTCCTGTCTGGGCCGAAGGTATGTGGTGGGTAGGTGAAGGGCCGTGGATCAGGAGGCAGGTAGTGGGGAAAGGCAGGGGTTCCGGGGCCCTTGAGGCCTCTGACCTCAGGCGAAGGCTTCATAGCAAAGAGGTCGGAAAGGAGCTGCTCCTCTCCAGACTCGATGTAGGCGGAGAGGTCGATGGAAGCCTCGTGCTCACACATGTCCCCCAGTTCCCCGGGCCCCGCTTGGGCCCCTGAGAACTCCAGTGGCTGCTGGGTGCCCCGGGGCTCACACTCATAGTAGGTCCCGTGGGACATGGCCGGCCCGCCCCCTCGCCTCTCTGCCCCGCCTGCTTTTGGAGCGCCCCTTGGGGTGCTCAGCCTGCCCTCTCTAGATCTCCTGCCCTGGGCTTGCCCTAGACCTGCCCTCTCCGCTCTCCTCTGTCACCCACTCCTGTGTGGCCTCTCTCCTCCCTCCTCTGCTGTGCTTCCTTTTCCTTCCTCTGTAGTCAATGTCTCTCTTCTCTTCCCTTTTTTCCCCTCTCTCTCCCTGGGGCGACTCAGGGAGGGGCTGGGCTCACCCCAGAGGGAGGGATGCAGGCTTTAGAGAAAGGAGACTCCTGGCCTATTCAGCAGTTGGGGGCACTCTTTGGTCAGGGTCCAAGCCAACATTCTGGAGCTGCCCAGGAGCTGATGCTTCTGGGAATGCTTCCCCACTCCCTCTTAAGCTCAGGGGATTCCAAGTCCTCGATGAAGGCAACACCTCTCTCTGAGTGAATTCCTCTCTCTGACTTCTGAAACGTTCTGTGCAGAATGAGGTGGCAAGTCATAGTGAGCAGAGAAAGCCCTCTTCCAGTGCTGACCCCCAGCATGGTCTGAGTTCCTCCCTTGACACGCCTTCCTCTGGGTCCCCCCAGTGCTGGGCTCCACCTACCCCTAAGGACAGTCAGTTCCTTCTGTAGCCCCACCTCCCAGAGCATTCTTCTGGGTACAGGCCAGGGAGGACGTCATTTGAGGGGTCCAGGGAGTAGTGATAGGTTTCAAGAATAAGCTGTACACAGGGACCTGAGTTATGGTCCACAGTATACTCATTTGCTAGGTTTTTGCTCAGGGTTTGTGCAATAGCCCAAATACTAATGTGTTTCCAGCCCTGGCTACCTCTAGCAGACTGGCACAGCCCCCAACTGCCTGGGACTTGCTGAGGCAGCTGGTCAGGACTTGGGCCCTGCACCCCAGGTCTAGGCAAGCTGCTGCACTTGGACAGATGGCTGTCCTCCTCTGGGACTCCAGTACCTCTCTCTTCCAGCTTCCTTCTGCTGCAAGAGGCTCAGGTTGGCACTTTGCCCCCAACTCTGGGCCTGAGGCTCTGCCTCCCATTTCCTGTGCCCTGGGCTGCAGGGCTCAGGAGCTTGCTGCATCTCAGTTTGCTGTCTTTCCTTTTGCACGGCTGTTTTCTGACCTCCAGTGTGTGTCTCTTGGGTTTACTTCCTCTTGTGAGGCTTGAGAAGCCTCTTATGTCATCACCTCTTCCTGGGGCTCTGTTTCAGGGTCTTGTAGGAGAAGGTCCTGCCTCCCTCTCTGCAGGTCTTGGGCTTGTGCTGGAACCTCTTTCCCTCTTCTCTTTCCTCAGGGAACACCCACCCCCTCTAGTCAGAGGCACCTGGCGTGGTCCTGCTTTTACCTGTTGGATTTTGTCTCCAATGGGGCTATAGATCCAGTGAAAAGAAAAGGAACTGAAATGTATTGCTTGCTCTTTTATCAGCTGCAAATACCATGGGTGCCCTGTGGGGCCAGAAGTTTCTTTTCTTTTCTTTTTTTAAAAACAAAGTCTCACCCTCAGTAGAGTACTATGATATCACAGCTCACAGCAACCTCAAACTCTTGGGCTTAAGCGATTGATTCTCTTGCCTCAGCCTCCCAAGTATCTGGGACTACAGACACCTGCCACAATGCCCGGCTATTTCTTTGTTGTAGTTGTCATTGTTGTTTAGCAGGCCCAGGCCAGGTTCAAACCCACCAGCCCTGGTATATGTGGCTGGCGGCCTGACCACTGAACTATGGGTGCCAAACTGGGCCAGAAGTTTCTATAAGTTAGGTACACCAAGGGTTGGGTTACTGTGAGTGCGCCACAATGGGGTAAATGCAGGGAAAGATAAATGTGGCATTGAATCCTAAAACAAAATATGTAAATATAACTAGTTGAATTGAATACTAAAACATTGATGTCTCAGGGCCTGTAGCTCAGTGGCTAGGGCACCAGCCACATACACCAGAGCTGACGGGTTCAAACCCAGCCTGGGCCTGCCAAACAACAATGACAACTACAACCAAAAAATGGCTAGGAATTGTGACGAATGCCTGTAGTCCCAACTACTTGGGAGGCTAAGGCAAGAGAATCGTTTAAGTCCAACAGTGTGAGGTTGCTGTGAGCTGTGACACTACGGCACTGTACCAAGGGCGACATACTGAGAATATTAAAAAAAAAAAAAAGAAAGAAAACATTTAATACTAAAACAAAATATGTAACTATAACTAGCATCCTCTTTTCTTTCTTTCTTTCTTTCTTTTTTTTTTTTTTGCAGTTTTTGGCTGGGGCTGGGTTTGAACCTGCCATCTCCGGCATATGGGGCCAGCACCTTACCCCTTTGAGCCACAGGTGCCACCCTTAGCATCCTTTTTTCATCTTTGCTACTCCCAGACTTGCCCCAGGTGCTTTCTGTGCATGCCTTGAGGTTTGGCCAGATATGCTGTCTCCAAAAACCCTGACCCAGCGTGGGGAGATCTGCACTCACCCTGGAGACGGATCTCAGGAACCAGGTAGTGAGATTTCTCCTTCCCATTTCAAAACTGAACTACTTCAGTTTGATGACAGTGTCATGTTGACCACCAGGTGGAGATATTGGTCCAAGTTTCCCAGCTTGAGGGCCTGCTGTGATCAGGCATCAGGTGGACAGCAGAGGGCAGCCTCCCACAGCGCTCGCTGGCTGTGTCTTACTACCCGGCATCGGTAGCCGGGAGGGGAAAACAGGGCCGGGAGGAGGCTTGCTGTGCAATTACAGGGAGAAACGGCAGGCTGGGGGTACTGAGTGCCCGGCATTGTCCCAGTGAGGAGAAATTGTCCCCTCCCATACTTTGAAATAATAATCATGGGTAGGCCTTGTGCTTTCTGATAAATTAATGCTTTTTCTTTTTTTTATTTTTGAAGCAGTCTCACTCTGTTGCCCTCCATAGAGTGCTGTGGAGTCACAGCTGACAGCAACCTCCAACTCTTGGGCTTAAGCCATTCTCTTGCCTCAGCCTCCCAAGTAGCTGGGACTACAGGCGTCTGCAGCAACATCCAGCTATTTTTTGTTGCAGTTGCCACTGCTGTTTTAGCTGGCCGAGGCCAAGTTTGAACCTGCCACTCTCCGTATACGGGGCTGGCGCCCCACCCACTGAGCCACAGGCACTGCCCAATTAATCCTTTTTCTATCGTTGAAACATATGCTTTATCATGCTTGACTATTTTCCTGTGAATTAATAAGGAAAATAGGTAAGGTAGACGTATTTCCTTTTCTTTCTTTCTTTCTTTTTTTTTTTTTTTTTTGGAGACAGAGTCTCACTATGTTGCCCTCAGTAGAGTGCTTTGGTGTCACAGCTCATAGCAACTTCAAACTCTTGGGCTTAAGCGATTCTCTTGCCTCCACCCACACAATGCCCAGCTACTTTTGGTTGTAGTTGTCATTGTTGTTTGGCAGGCTGGGGCTGGGGCTGGGTTTGAACCCACCAGCTCCGGTGTGTATGGCTGGTGCCCTAGCCCGGGCAGACAATATTTTCATCCCTCCTTTATAACCAAGGAAAACAAGCCTGAGAGACTGAGCTGTCCAAGGTCATTCGAGGATGCCTGGTTCACTTTGGAAGAAAGGACCCTGGGACTGAAGCGGTTGCTGTGTGACTCAAAGAACTGTCTTCCTCTTAGTCTGGGCACCATGGGGAGGGGAAGACTGCCTCATTAGCTAGTGTACTGGGCACTGGAGGAAGTGGGAGATGTGCAAATAGAGCCGGCAGGAAATGAGAAAGTCAGTAGCTTAGGCCATGGTGAGATAAGTGATCGCAGCCCCTCGCCTCCCTGACCAGTACTGACGTATCATATGCTGGTGTCAGTACTTCCCAGCAACCAGGGCTTTGGATGTGGCAGGCAGTGCTCTGGATGGCAGAGCAGGGTGGGGGCTCTAGAAGGGCCTGGGCAGTGCCAGTCAAGAGCTGGGGGATTCTTGCTGGGGCAAGGAAAGAAGCCCTCCCTGGGCAGCAGGGCCTTTTTCTCTTTGCCGCTGCAGTTCTACCTGTTTGGATTAGCTGAAACAATGCATGTATATTATCTTTGTGACTTTGTAACAGGTCTTCTCCCACTGCCATCTCCTTGGTGAGCCAAGACTTTCCCAATGGGAAGGCAGCTGAGCATGGCCACGAAGTGTCAGAGAGAACTGGGCTAAAATCCGCCCTCTGTCACTGACAAGCTTGATGACCTTGGGCAAATTATTTAATCTTACTTGTAAAGTGGCAGTAATAAGGCCTCCCTCACAGGGTTGTTTAATTAAACTGTGAATAAGATAAGGTCTGTGAAGCAACTGGTCTCAGATAATGTTGAGTCTCCTTCTTCTGACCCTCCATTGTGGTTGTAGCTGTGTGTCCTAAACAGGTGCACTACCTATTGCCCGATGCCTCAGTTTGATGAGAATTTTGAGCACATAGGTATCAGGCACTGCACAGGCTCTAGGGCAGTGATTTTCATCTGGGGTGCCGTGAGGCACCAATGGTATGCCCTGAGAAGATCTTAGGTGTGTCCTGAAAAATTTTAAAGATTATTAATTAGGCAGCGCCTATGGCTCAGTGAGTAGGGCGCCGGCCCCATTTACTGAAGGTGGAGGGTTCGAACCCGGCCCTGGCCAAACTGCAACAAAAAATAGCTGAGCATTGTGACAGGCACCTGTAGTCTCAGTTACTCAGGAGGCTGAGGCAAGAGAATCACGTAAGCCCCAAAGATGGAGGTTGCTGTGAGCTGTGACAACACAGCACTCTATCGAGGGTGACAAAGTGAGACTCTGTCTAAAAAAATAAAAATCATTAATTAAATTATTTTAAAAAGAAGGTCAAAGCACACATAATTTGTATGCTGCAGAAGCTTAATTATAGTGTGCCATAAGATAAAAATTGTTGAAAAACACTGCTCTAGGGCTATGTTCATTTGGCCCCTGCCAGTGGAAGCTCACAGCTCAGCAGTGGAGGTCCTGGGGCAGGTGGTTCCAAAGTGGTGTGTGGGTGGTGAGTGATGCCACAAACTGCACACCTGCACCTTCCCTTGAAAACTATTTTTATAGTTTATAAATTTTTATGGGGACAATGGAACAAAATATTTGATGTCAGAAGCTGAATTGGAAAATTCAGGAATAAATTTGCTATTCCCACAGTAGATACCAAAGTCTTTTTTTTTTTTTTTTGAGACAGAGCCTCAAGCTGTTGCCCTGGGTAGGGTGCTGTGGCATCACAGCTCACAGCAACCTCCAACTCCTGGGCTCAAGTGATTCTCCTGCCTCTGCCTCCCAAGTAGCTGGGACTACAGGCGCCTGCCACAACCCCAGCCATTTTTTGGTTGCAGCCGTCATTGTTGTTTGGCAGGCCTGGGCTGGATTCGAACCTGCCAGCTCAGGTGTATGTGGCTGGAGCCTTAGCCGCTTGAGCCACAGGTGCCGAGCCAGATACCAAAGTCTTTGGACACAATGGTCACAGAAACCATTCGTTGTGTGAATATGTTAATAAATAAATGCGTACAAAGCTATGACTTCAATGACATCAAAAGGTTCTTAAATTCTCCAAGGGCATGTGAAATTCATAGCATCAAAGTGGCTGATAGGGCCAGGACAGGGTAAAGGTCCAGGTTAAAAATAAATGCATGCTGCCCAGGAGAAACCCATGTTTGCCCATTTGACCAGGTTGAAAAGATCAGCAGGTGTCACTTTACACAGAGAGAAGGGTCCCTTGGGGACAAGTGTTTCCAGTAGAGTGAGAGGGGATGGGGGCTGGACCTGCCTTAATAGGGCAATGGGAGGGGACCTGGGACAGGCAGGGAAAGGAAAGGTATATGTGTTGGAAAGAGGGGTTCAAAGTGGTGGAAGTGATGCTTGGAGAACAGCCTCTTGCACAAAACTGACCTCTGCCCTTTTGTTACAACCTACAGTTGGAAGATGGAGGAACCATTTAATATTATGTCCAAGTCCCCCTCCCCCACCAAAATGCTAAACAGGTGAGATGACTTGCCCAAGACATACAGTTGTTTACCAGCTAGCCTGGAACTAGGAGGCAAGTGTTTGCCCCTGTGAATGATGAGCTTCCAGCTTGTCTGGAAGAATGACAGTCATAAAGCAGGTGTGGTGGGGCCAGGCCAAGAGTAGGAGTGGAGGCAACTTGCCTGCCTGTTCCCTCACAGTGTCCCAGATGGAGAAGGGGGATGTCTTGACAACTGGTCCCTCTTGCCATGCTTCTGTCCGCAGTGTTGGCTCTGGAATGATGTTGCCCCACTACAGGACACTGGGACAGATGCCCACAAAAGTAGGAACATGAAACAAGGACTGAGTTTAATTCCATCAACTTCCTCTAGCAGTTAACCCAGAATACCAGGAAGTATTATACCTACCGCATCTGCTTCCTCCTTTCCCCTAGTGCTAGTCCAGCTGTCCTCCTAGTCTTCCTCTCAGATGTCTTTGTAAGTTGAGTGAAGCCAGCTTCACCTCCCAGGCCCTATCATCAAGGCCCTCTGACTGAGCCCTTTCAGACTCAGCCTGAGCTGTCTTGGTGTGAAAAGCCTTTGCTGATCAGGCTTTGGGAGGAACATCCCTGTCTTTCTTCCCTTGACTCAGCTTGTTGCTGTCTCTCTTTCCATGTTCCCACCTTGGGTAGTAGGTTAGTTTGCAGGCTGTCAGTATGGTACACAGAGCAGGAACTTAATCATACATCCTGACTCCACAGAAGGAATGACACAGTGCTAGATGAAAATTATAGGAAGCTATTGTTCTGGAATAAGCTCTTGCACAAGACCCTCAGAGATCAGACCAAAAATCCAAATGAAGTCACCTATGCTAAAGTTCCACATCAATAAACCTAAATTGAGTTATTATTGGACCATCAAGCTACAGGTAACAGCCAGTTTTCCAAACAAGCAAGTTAAACATCTTCAGTTGGCAGGACGATGAAGTTCCCTCTGCTTTAATCCTTACACAAAAAACAGCCAGAAGTAACTTGATGCTAACTAATCAGTTATTTTTCTATTGTTTTGTCTCTCAGTCCCCGCCTTATGAGAAAAATTAACTTTGAAAAGTAATCTGGGCCCTGCCCCATGGCTCACGCCTATAATCCCAGCACTTTGGCAGGCCGAGGTGTGAGAATCCCTTGAGCTCAGGAGTTCTAGACAAGCCTGAGCAAGAGCGAGATCCCGTCTGTACAAAAAAACAGAAAAATTAGCTGGTTGTGGTAGAGGGCGACTGCTGCCCCAGCTATTTAGGAGGCTGAGATAAGAGGATCACTTTAGTCAAGTTTGAGTTTGCTGGGAGCTAGGCTGATGCCATGGCCATGTGGCACTCTACCCAGGATGATAGTGTGAGACTTTGGCTAAGAAAAGAAAAGAAAAGAAAAGAAAAGAGAAGAGAAGAGAAGAGAAGAGAAGAGAAGAGAAGAGAAGAGAAGAGATGAGAAGAGAAGAGAAGAGAAGAGAAGAGAAGAGAAGAGAAGAGAAGAGAAGAGAAGAGAAGAGAAGAGAAGAGAAGAGAAGAGAAGAGAAGAGA